>NW_020716964.1:90822-102261 GCF_900518725.1 Notechis scutatus | reverse complement strand
TGAATGAGAGTGAGAGAATGAGAGAGAAAATGAGAGAGAGAGAGAATGAGAATGAATGAGAAAGAGAAAGAGAAAGAGAAAGAGAGAGAGAGAGAGAGAGAGAGAGAGTTATTTTAGGCCTGGAGCTTTTCCGCTGTTAAGCAACATGTGGTCCAGCTTGGTGCAGAAGGATGAGGAGACATATGGATGAAGAGAGAAAAGCTTCAGAGCTTTAAAATTTCAATTACCTTGGTGACTCGGATGGTTTCATGAAAATATAGGCTGAGATGGGAAGCTATTGGAGATGTCTTGTTTAATATTCATTCCTGGAAATATAAGCACCACATAATAATTTCGAGAGTGGTACAAATGTTCTTGCCTTGTATACGAGATGTTCCTGAGTGCCTAATGACAGAAGCTTTTGTCATTTCCACTTCAGTCCAGCTAGGAATTAATGCCTCTGGAAAAAGACTATTATAATGCAACATGATATGGAGCAATCTCTCAGCAAATTGTGGCGAAGATGACAGTACATCACAGCGCTGGAGAAGCAAGGCTGCAACAACCGCAATGCAAAACGATTTGCTAATACACCTTCGCTTTCCTTCTCCATTAAAGTCAGGGAAATGAGACTCGGTGGGGTGGCTGCTCGGCCCTGCATTTGTTTATTGCACTTCGGGACTGTCCTTGGGGCCGATTTAGGAAGCTGCTCTTGAATCTGAATTGAAAGGAGATAAGAGGGTTGCATGGCTAGTTGATGTCATCATGTGGCATATTAAACATTTTTTTTTTTGCCAAAGTGCTGTTCTAGAAGCTGTTCCTTCCTTCCTTCCTTCCTTCCTTCCTTCCTTCCTTCCTTCCTTCCTTCCTTCCTTCCTTCCTTCCTTCCTTCCTTCCTTTTCTTTTTCTTTTTCTTCCCTTCCTTTCTACCTCACTCCATCCCTTCCTTCCTTCTTTCCTTCCTTCTCTTTCATTTTCCTTCCTACTTTCCTTCATTTCCTCCCTCCATGCATCCATGCATCCATCCCTCCATCCCTTCTTCCTATTTTTCCTTCTTTCTTTTCTTCTTTCCCCTTCATTTTCCTTCCTTCCTTCCTTCTTTCTTTTTTTCTTTCTTTCTCTTTCTTCCTTTCTCCCTTCCTCCCTCCCTCCCCCCTCGCTTTCTACTTCCCTTATTTCTTTCTTCCCTTCCTTTTCATCTTCCTTCATTCTTTCCTCCATCCCCCTCCCTTCTTCCCTTCTTCCCTTCCTTCCTTTCTTCCTTCCTTTTCATTTTTCTTCCTAGCTTCCTTCCTTCCTCCCCTTCCCCTCTCTAAAAATGTCACCAAAGAAACTCTAATTCTTCAACACATGCCAACTTTAGTTAAAGCTAACCTATGAACTGCAAAAAAGCAAAACAAAATCCACAGAATTAGACCATAGACATTGCTTTCTATATTATTATGAAGACCACCAGATGTGTTAACCCTACCTGAAATCCTGGAGTCAAAAGTCAACTCAAGGAACCATTTAATTCTCACAACTTCCCATCAAGAGCTCTGAAAATTATACCTTGTGGCACTATTGATGGGTTTTCAGACATCCTGAAGTTTTCAACCTCAACATCCATGTAAAGCCTGGCCAATCAATGGTGAGTCATATCTGCATTTCATGGATGTATAACATATGTTTACATGGGATTTGGATTGTCAGGGTGTCTGGGAAGGTGATACCTGTCCACCACGTGCCCCGGTTTCAATTCTGCAGCTATTCAACTGTGGTTTGGAAGGGGTGACAGATGCTTGCAGAAATCATCCCAACCCTAAGGCAGTCTCCAGCGGCTAGCCTGAGTCCATGGATGAAGTCTTCAAATCAGACTTTGAGATTTCAGTAAGACTTATGGACCTTAATTTAAAAACAGATTTTAAAGTCATTTTTGAAACTAACTGACCAACTTGCTAATCAAATGGCACCTTCCATGCCATTTGATGATGATGATGAGGAGGAGGAGGAGGAGGAGGAGGAAGAAGAAGGGGAGGAAGAAGAAGAAGTGGAGGAAGAAGAATGTAATATTGTTGGTTGATTTATATAATAATTTAATGCAATAAAGTTGATTTAATATTTAATTTAATAAAGGGGTAATACTCTGAAAAGGGAGGTTGGCTACTGGGTTAAAATGTATTAAAAATGTACCTTATATAGTAATAGTTCTGTATGGACCCTGTATTGGACCTGGAAACAAATCTAGTATCCAAGACAATGTCCAAGACAATGCTGCTGCTGCACTGCTAAACCTTCTACCACCAACTAACCCAGTTTGGACCACTGGAAGCTTCTGCATTGTTCTCAAAGTAGCCCTCCCCCACTCCACAGTCCCTTACAGTTGTCTATTCAAAAGATGACAAGGGCAAGAATCCCTGTTTCCAGCATTAACATCTTGTTTCCACATATTCTGACCCCATTCAAGTGTAGCTTCAAGGCATTCAGTCTACTAACGTTAGAGGAACATCAAGGGTTTGCTGGGCCTTTAATAGAAGCAATCAGTGCAGGAGAGAGATCAGCAGACAGAAGTCCAGATTTACTACTGGTGGCATTTTCTGTTGTCTCAGGTGTGGCCTGGAAAACATTTTAACTCAGCCTTGAGGAAAGACAAGTCGGTAAGTGTATCTCTTCATTATTTCAGACTTTTGTCCCAGAATTGATAGCAAGGAGAAGTCAATGATCCCATTGGGTTCGGTGTTCTATTTGTTGCTTTAAAAAGTCCTTTTTCCACCAGTCCCATTCTTTATAAGACCTATCTACTCCAAAGGGACACTTGATTGTTCACAGGATTTAGTATGATGACTCCAACAGTTCCATTAGTAAGGCAGGGAAATCCGTCTTTCATTTCTCTGTAAGGTTTCCTCTCTGGCAAACCTGCCAATGGGTTTCTAACACGTCGTTCTCAAGCCACTGTTGAATTGCTCTTAGATATTTCTCAGTGAGATAAGAGAGGTTTGTTTTTTTCACAACATGTTGTGGTTCAGTCACTACGTTGTGTCCAAGTCTTTGCAACCCCAGGGATCATAGCATCCCAGGCACCTGTCCACCACTGTCTCCTGGAGTTTGCCCCCCAAAATCATGTTCATTGTGTTGATAACACTATCTAACCATCTCATCCTCTGCCATCCCCTTTTCCTTCTGCCTTCCATCTTACCCAACATCAGGGTTTTCTCCAAGGAGTCCTGTCTTCTCATTATTATTATTTATTTAAAAAAAAAACTTTATTAAACAAATTCTACAATAAAAATAAAAATAAAAAAAACATGTTTCCATTCATTGCAGCATATTTGCAGTCGTGTTCACTCACTTTGGCATATTCTTAAGTATATAGAATATTACTAAACATTTTTACAAATATTTTACATTTGATTTATGTCATATTTTCATATATTTATGTAGTTATTTACATATTTATACATAAATATGCATAGTTATGCCTATTCATACCAAATTATTTCATCACACTGTAACCTTTCATTTCATCTCTGTATTTTGTGTCTACCTTGCAGCCAATTATACCATAAATTCCAAATTTCGTGGTACTCTGTCTCTTCTCTCTCCTTCATTTCCATTGAAAGCCTATCCATTTCTGCACACTCTAAAACCTTTTTTATTATCATAATATCGGAGGGAATGCTGTCACTTTTCCAATTCTGGGCAAAGGCTATTCTTGCTGCAGTTATTATATGTAATATAATATATTGGAGTTTCTTACTTATTTTATCTCTTAATATACCCAATAGGAATGTCTCTGGTCTCCTGGAGTCCTCTCTTCTCATGGGGTGGCCAAAGTATTTGAGCTTCAGCTTTAGGAACTGTCCATCCAAAGGACCATCATGGTTGATTTTCTTTATGATTCTTCTTCTTCTTCCTTGTCCAGATCAAACTTTAAACTGCCACAATGAAGCCACCTTCTTGGCTTGGTCATTGGCCAAAAATAAATCATTATCAGTACATGTTTCTGATAGTAGTTGAGATACCAGTAGATGGGCTGGGCTCGGCGTCTCTCTGCATTCACACAGTATTATCTACTAAGAGCCTCCATTTGAACATACTGGTTGTCAACCCTAAAGGTGGCCTGACTGAGGCCATTTTTAGACTTCAGTGCTGACACACTGAAGCTGAGGGATAGGCAGGAGGGAATAGAGATAGTTGGGGTATTATAGTGCAAACAAAATACTTCCTCTTGGGAACCAAGGATATTCCTGCAGGTGTTCGAAAGGAGGGGACTGAAGTCACTTAGCAACTAGACTGTATCCTGATTGGACCAAGTGACTGGTTGTTTTGGGAAAGTGACAAATTTATACTTTTAATTAGATGAAAACCACAGGAATACTCAGAGTCGGTTTTCACCAGCCTGTGCCAATACAACATATCCAATAAACTTATTCTTTGAGGAGTTTACCTGCCTCAGAATTTTTTGTTTGTTATGGGTATGTTACTTGGAACCCTGACATTGGTCTTATATTTAGGTAGTCCAACCTTCAACCTATTTAGGGTCCTCCGGGTAGTATAAGGGAGGTCAGATCCTTCAGCCAGATCCTCCTATAATGTTATTCCTTGCTCAATGGTCTCCTTCCTCCATCTTTTAATTCAATGTTGTTCTTACATAACCTCAATAATGTTTGATCTTGCCATAAAGCTGTTCCTAGATCTGAGTTGGTGGGCTTGGGGTATATGCCCATTCAGGGGAGGTCAAGGATCATGCTCTTACTTAGTTCTCTCAGCATCTGCTGCTACTTCTCTCCTGATCTTAGGTGGGGCAAAGCCAGTGAGAGGATGTATCTTCTCAATCGGTGTAGATTCTTTATGGTTGATTCACAACATGGTGTAGGTATAAATGGTTGGTTTCAGGTTTTAATAGTAGGTCTCTATCACCATGCCACAAAATTCAGAAGACCCCCTACAAGCAATTCATCAGCCTACTTAAATAAGAAAAGAACATAACAACACACACACACACACACACACACCCCACATATGTATATACATACACATACACCCACACAACACAACACACACTTTTACCCATGAGAAAATCTTCCCATCTGGGCAATAAAAAAAATATTGTCATGGATTGAAAGTTTAGAAACAAAAATACAAACTTTATTTTTCGCTTATCAGTGATTTTATGCAATGAAAAGTAAAGCAAATATGTCCCTGGATCAAGCCTGAATGCTAGTTAATTGAGAGAAACAACCACAAAGCTATAAACACAATACAAGTGGTATCTTTAACTTTTAATTGTAAAGTTAAATCAAAAAGCACAGAACATAGAACTCTAGAGTAGGAAGGGACCTTGGAGATCCTTTAGTCTACCCCCCTGCTTGAGCAGGAGACTCTATACCTGTGATGGCGAACCTATGGCACACGTGCCACAGGTGACACGCAGAGCCATTTGTGCCGGCGTGCGAGCTGCAGGCAAACTTATCTCACTGCACATGTGCGTGCCTCACAGCTGATTTTTGGCCAGTTTGAGGCCTTTTTTGGCCTCCCAAAGGCTTGAGGAAGGCTTCTGTAGGCTTCTGCAGGCTTTGCAGGCCGAAAACTAGCCCCGTTTTGTCACTTCCTGTTTTTCTGAAAATACAGGAAGTGACAAAATGGGGCTAATTTTCGTCCTGCAAAGCCTGCAGAAGCTTTCCTGAAGACTCTGGGAGGCCGAAAAAGACCTCAAACTGGCCGAAAATCAGCTGTGAGGTACAGTGCAGGTAAGAGGGTGGTGGGGGTGTGTGGCTGGGTGAGTGGGGATTGCGCGCGCATGCATAGGGGGCATGGGAGGGGGTGCGCATTGCCTTCTGGGTGCTGGCATCCAAGCACGAGCAAGCAAGCGCACACACAATTTTTGGCACAGTAGCCCAAAGAGGTTAGCCACCACTGCTCTATACCATTTCAGATAAATGTTTGTTTAGTCTGTTTAAGTATTTGATTTCTTCATGGCTCACCTTGAGTATGCTTCCTACACCTCTTACTCTGAATCTGAGTTCTTCTTTCTCTTTATTCCTTACCTTCCTATTTGACTGGTTATCTAGTGGTTTTATGTTTGGAATTCGGCTCTAAAGTTCATGAAGATGGCCCCCTCTCTCCCTCCTCAATTTTTGTTTACAGCCCTTCTGATACGATATGAGCCAGGTATTTTACGAATATATTCTTTCCAATTCTTATGAGGTTCACTCCATCCCTTCCCAGTAGCCCCTCATTGAGGTAATGCAGACCATGGTTTAGGAAGCTTGATGACATCGAACAGCACCAGTTCAACTGGAGCAACACAAAAATCATTGGTGACGCTACCACCCGCCATGCTCATGAGTTCATCAAAGCCTGTCACTCCACAAGCAATTCCATCAAGAGACACATTGACCAGCCTAAAAACCCCTCAGAATTCAAATCAATCACATGGCCACCTAGTGACAGCACTGACCCTCATCCAACCATGGGGGTCTCACCAACCAGCACTTCACCTCCCAGTGATCATCACCTGATGTGACCGCCCCATCACAAGACCCTCACTTGACAAACCCACACCTAACACACCTGACAAGACCTACTGATCATACAAACTCTTTATAAGTAGAAGAGCATCTCCTAAGCTCAGCTGAAGATGTTACCTTGCCTGGTAATGAAACATTCAGAAACCAACCCACAAACTCAGAGAATGAACCTCCACCTTCATCCTCCACCCAAACTTCACCATCATCGCAGACACCAGTTTTTAAGACAAGGGTTCATTTCTAAAATCCTTTGCTCCATCAGTGGATGTTGGCCATTTGTTGGAAGTATAGATAATAATAAAGATCATCATAAAGAGAACTTCAGGAGAATTTCTCAGGCAGCCTGATAGAAAATGATAGAAAAGCAAATCTTTTTGTAGGAGGAGAAAAGTATACAAATATGTCAAGGCAGATATCTTTTTTCCTTTAATATCACTGAGGAGAACAATTTCTAACACCTTCTTTTACCCTATTTGGTGTACCCAAAGATTAGAATATATTAGATTAGATTAGATTAGAGTAGATTAGAATAGAATAGAATAGAATAGAATAGAATAGAATAGAATAGAATAGAATAGAATAGAATAGAATAGAATAGAATAGGAGAATAGAGAATGGAGTGAGACCAAAACAGAAAAGAACATAACACCAGAACAGAACAGAACAGAACAGAACAGAATAGAATAACAGAATTGGAAGGGACCTTGGAGGTCTTCTAGTCCAACCCCCTACTTAGGCAGGAAACCCTATACCATTTCAGAAAAATTGTTGTCCAATCTCTTCTTAAAAACTTCCAGTGTTAGAGCATTCACAACTTTTGGAGGCAAGCTGTTCCACTGATTAATTGTTCTAACTGTCAGGAAATGTCTCCTTAGTTCTAAGTTGCTTCTCTCCTTGGTTAGTTTCCACCCACTGCTTCTTGTCCTGCCTTCAGGTGCTTTGGAGAATACCTTGACTCTCTCATCTTTTTAGCAGCCCCTGAGATATCAGAACACTGCTATCATGTACCTCAAGTCCTTCTTTTCATTAAACTAGACATATGCAATTCCAGCAATCATTATTTATGTTTTAGCCTCCAGTCCCGTAATCATCTTTGTTGCTCTTCACTGCACTATTTTAAGAGTCTCAACATCTTTGTTACATCCCACATCTTGTTTTTTTTCCCCAAAGACTTGTCTAATTTATACCAGGTATCAATAGCAATGATAACTAAGTAAAGAGAAGCAAAACTTGTGCGAAATTGTCCTCTACCAATTGTGGCACTGAGCTATGCAAGCTCGTTTCACATTTACATATGTTAACAAGAAAGTACACCAGGTTGAAAAATTAAGGGCATTTAATGGAAGCTGTGGGGAATGAGGGAGGCAAACTTTAAATTGTCCAGTGCTGGAATCTACCTGCTACCTTTAATTAATGGGTTTATCTCTCTCTGGTATAAATTGTAAGCTGGTATAACCTCATTTTATGTTCTCATTAACACATCCAGCTGCTGATGTTGCAACCCTGCTGTGATCTTTTCTAGGTGAGCTTAGAAAAGGTTAAATATCTTGAGGTCAACAATCTGACATGCCAAACGGCATGTTTGTACTTCCCATTCACTTAGTGAGGATGGTAGTCCTGAATTTAAAAGATGGCCCGTTGATGTCTTCCTAGGTTCATGGCCCATGTTTTATAAATAACTCCAGTTCTTATTGACATGAATGGAAATGAGTAAGAGATGCTGAGAGCAGTTTAATAGGGCATTGGATGGAGAAATGATGAAATCCTTTATTTAGATGTCTTTCAGATTCAGTTCAGTTTTTAAAAATATCCTAACTGGCCCAACAATAAAGGTTTGCTGGACAGAGGGACACAATCAATATCCATCTCTTAGCATCATTAAATTAGGATGATGATGATGAAAGTTAGTGTGATACAGTAGTGAAGATTTCACCAATGGCAGCCAATGTCTAGCCCATCCTCAGCCATAGAAGCTCACTGGCTATAGGAGAAGGAGTGGCAGTACCTGTTGGTGGAGTTAAAAGAGAAGTCAGCCTAGAATCCTTGTGTAGCCACAAGTGAAATCCAGATCCCACTGAATCCTATTAACTCTTATTTAACTCCAAGAAGGTGCTCATTCTTAAGTTGAGAAGTTTCCTGTGATGCCTCAGAGTGTGGCACAAAAGCAACAAAGTCACAAAAGTAGGTAAAGTTCCTTTAATACCTTCAATTTGGCCTCCAATGTCCAGTTATCATAGGCTGGAGAAGAAAAAAACTCTCCCAAGAACAGCTTTTAAGGGAAAAAAATTAGTCTGAACCAAAAGTACATATAAATTATAAATAAATACCCACACAAACCATGTTGCAGCAATTAACAAGACAGGGCAGGATAAGGAATTGCAGATCTCAAAAGATAACGAAACACACATAGTTGGGAGGATGCCAGAACCCAGATAGGATTTCACAAACAAAGATAATGCATGCTTTGCTTCCAGTAAGGTGCTGTGCGCAAACAACCTTTTTATCCTGTTTTCCCACCTGCAGCTAATGAAGGGAAACAGGGCCTTTTTCTCCCCCGTAACCCACATTGCTCCCTTATCTGTTCCTCCCTGCGTGGCCTCGGATGCAGAGGGGGTGGGCTTGGGTCTTCCTCTGAATGCCCAGCCAGACTGTGCCCTTCCCCAGTTTCCTCTACAGCCACCGGAGCCACACTCCCACTCCCTGTCATCTGTTCGACCTCCCCTTGGAATCAGATTCCAACAGGGGCATGACAATTCCTATGAAATGGCTGTTTAGCAATAAATCAGGGGATTATTATTTTTTTTGGACCTTCTTTTCCAATGTTTAAAGCAAGGCTGTTTTTATTACAGCAGTTCACCAATCCCTCTACCTCCTTGCAGTATCCACCCTCATTGTCATCCAAACAATGCCAAAGATCACACAACAAGGGCAATCTAAGAAAACGGAGATACTTTGTGTGAATGTGCAGAAGAACAATCCATCTCACATATGCTATGATGCATACGATGTTCTTCAACGTGTACAGAGGAAGACTTCACACTGGTGAAAAAAATAACCTTTATACAGTAGAACATAGAATAACAGAGTTGGAATGGACTTCACAGGACATCTCATCCAACTCCCTGCATGAGCATTTCAGACAAGTAGTTGTTTCCTGATAGTCTTCAGTGATGAGGCACGCACAGCTGCTAAAGGCAAGACGTTCTACTGATTGATTGTTCTCACAGTTAGGAAATTTCTCTTTAGTTCTAGGTGGCCTAGGTGGCCCAATACCGGGTGAATATTATCTAGCTTTAATCCTATATATTTTTCATAAAATAAATTTTATACTTATTTTACCTGTTCAGTGTTAAATGTCTAACCCACAATCTTCAGAAGTTGTGGGCAGGGGTGGGATTCAACCAGTGTTACTACCAGTTTGGTGACTACATTTTGTGCATGTAAAAACCCTTAAGCTGTGCCGCCTGGACTGCTGAAAAGCCCTGCGTGCAGGTGTGCAGCATTTGAAAAGCTACTTTTCCCCCTGCTTTTTCAACCTCAGCTTTGCCACGCGAACCGGTTCGGTGTCTGCTGCTCTTCAGAGCTATCGGTTCTATACAGTACCGGTAGCATACCACCCCTGGTTGTGGGTGCTCCATCACTGGAAGCTTTCAAAAAGAGACTGGACAATCATTGAGCAGGGGGTTGGATTAGAAGACCTCCAAGGTCCATTCCAATCAGTGGTGGGATTCAAAAAATGTTACTACCGGTTCTGTGGGTGTGGCTTGGTGGGCGTGGCAGGGGAAGGATAGTGTAAAATCTCCAATCAAAGGTGGTATTTGCCGGTTCTCCGAACTACTCAAAATTTCCACTACCGATTCTCCAGAACTGGTCAGAACCTGCTGAATACCACCTCTGCTTCCAACACTATATTTTATGTTATATATCTACAGTGTATTTGTGCTTCTGGCATAAGTTAAGGAGAAAAAATTGACTTTAGATTCATTAATCAAACGAGCAATCCATCAATTCAACTTAACAATTAAGAAAGTGTTTTGCAGTGAATTCAATTACAATCAATACAGCCTCAGTTCCCCCCAAATTGACATTCTCCAGAAATTTCAACATTTCATCTGGAGGGTTAAGAACTTTGCACATGGAAAAGGAACACAACATTTAGAGGTACTTCTCTCACTACTCTAATATTTAGAGTAGTGAGAGAAGAAGAAAAAAACAGAACAGTGTAAAATACTCCCATACGAAAAAAAAAAATCAGCTTTTTAATCCTAAACTACCACTAGGTAAGTTAAAGTGGTGTTTATTAGGAAGGTTCCAATTCCTTCCCTCCAGTGTGGGAACCCAGAGAAGAAGTTAACAGATAGACTCAAAGGTGCTTTTTTCAAGAGGCAACTGGACTTTCTGGTTTTTCTTTGAAGATGTTTCGCTTCTCATCCAAGAAGCTTCTTCAGCTCTTAAAAAAGCACCTTTGGGACAATCGTGACCTGGATAACTATGAATTTCCACAGACATTTAGCAGATAGAATTGAGATTCAAAATTATCTACTATCTCCAATTTAAATCCTTTATTTACAGCACTTACAATCCCTCACACATCAACGGGCCTCCCAGTACAATATTCCATTAAGAAGATGAATTATTCTTGATTTCAAGGGATTCCACTGCGGTCTTTTAGGCTGATCAAATCTTCAAGCTCACTGGAGAAAACATTATTAATTTTTCATTCTGGAGAGAAAGATGGAATTGCCAACTCTAATGTTCCAATCAGATTCTTGAAAAGGAAGCAGAAGATTCAGAAAACATTGATGTGAAAAAAGAAACCTGGATTTTAAACAAGACTTGGGAATATATTGTTGTATTAAATGGCATTTGCTAGTTCAGGTGCCAAGGCTGGCTTGTTTTAGAAAGAACATCCCTGCAGCACAAAATTGCAATTTAATACCTAATTTTCTCA
>NW_020716964.1:77217-90812 GCF_900518725.1 Notechis scutatus | reverse complement strand
TTATTATTATTATTATTATTATTATTATTATTATTATTATTATTATTATTATTATTATTATTATTATACACAAAAATGACAGTATACACAGCAAATGAGATAACTATGCTGGGTTTTGTATCACAAATCACTAGTCGAACACTTCCCAAGCATGATGTATAGGCGGATTATGCGAGCAGATCCCAGTAAGCTGACCAATGGTGATTTTGTCAGCACCAATTGTTTTCAAGTGCTTGCCTAGGTCTTTAGGCACAGCACTCAGTGTGTCGAGTACCACTGGAACCACCTGCACTGGTTTATGCTAGAGTCTCTGCAGTTCGATTCTCAAGTCCTGATATCTGGTGACTTTTTCAAGTTGTTTCTTGTCAATTCTGCCATCACCAGGTATGGCAATGTCGATGATCCACACTTTTTTCTTCTCCGCAGTCATGATATCTGGGATATTATGTTCCAAAACTTTGTCAGTCTGTATTTGGAAGTCCCACAGTAGTTTTGCATGCTCACTTTTGACCACTTTTTCAGACTTATGATCCCACCAGTTCTTTGCTACAGGCAGATGGTGGTTGTGACACAAGTTCCAGTGGACCATCTTACTGGCTGTGTTGTAACGTTGTTTGTAGTCAGTCTGAGCGATTGTCTTGCAACAGCTCAGTATGTGATCAATGGTTTCATCCACTTCTTTGCAGAGTCTGCATTTGGAGTCATCAGCACATTTTTCTATTCTGGCTTTGATTGCATTCGTTCTGATGGCTTGTTCTTGGGATGCATCATCATCAATCATCATCATCATCATCATCATCATCATCATCATCATCATCATCATCATCATCATTTTAAGTACAGGATTTTCCTGGCTTATTCATAACAGGAAATTGCATCTCCTCCAGCGGAATCTTTGGCAAAAATAATATGGTTGTACAAATCACTCAGTATCCAAATTAAAGCATTCCTCTGATACAACCAATTGAGTTGATTCAAAGCAGTTTGAGGTAACAAATTGTTTAATCTGACTCACTTTTATTACGAATTATCAAATCAGGTTGATACCTGATACTAAAATGTTGAGAGTCTAGAAAGAGTGCAGAGAAGAGCAACCAAGAGGATTAGGGGATTGCAGGCTCAAACATATGAAGAACAATTGCAGGAATTGGGTATATCTAGTTTAATGAAAAGAAGGACTAGGGGAGACATGATAACAGTGTTCCAATACCTCCGGGGTTACTACAAAGAAGAGGGAGTCAAGCTATTCTCCAAAGCACCTGAGGACAGAAGAAAAAGAAATGGATGGGAATTAATCAAGGAGCGAAGCGACCTAGAACTATGGAGAAACTTCCTAACAATGACAACAATTAATCACTGGAATAACTTACCTCCAGAAGTTGTGGGTGCTGCATCACTTGAGGTTTTTGAAAAGACATTGGATAATCCCATGTCTGAAATGGCATCGGATTTCCTGCTCAAGTATGGGGTTCTCCAGACTTTTCTTAAAAACCTCCAGTGATGGAGCACCCACAACTTGTGGTGGCAAGTCATTCTACTGGTCAATTGTCCTGGCTGTTAGGAAGTTTCTCCTTAATTCCAGGTTGCTGGAAGTGGCAAAAACTATGGGACAGGAACTATAAATTGACGATGGCTTTGGCATATAAAGAAAACTTATATAAAATGTTTTACAGGTGGCATTTACCACTGGCAAGATTGGCAAAAAGGTTCAGTAATTTGTCTGCAAAATGTTGGAAATGTAACCATAACCTAGGAACTTACTATCATATGTGGTGGACTTGCACCAAAGCAAAACAATATTGGGAGAAAATAGAGAGCTGGCTGGAAAAAATAACCAAACAGAAGATAGACTGGAAACCAGAAGTATACCTGCTGGGCAAAATCCCAGAGGGTTATAATAAAGGAATTGCTATTTAGTTTTACATATACTGGCAGCAGCAAGGATTAGCTATGCAAAATTCTGGAAAAATGAGAATACTCCGTCAGTTGAGGAGGTAATCAGAAAAATCCTAGAATGTGCTGAGATGGAAAGATTAACCTTAAAAATAAAAGGAAAAAAAGACTCAGAATATTACTTGATATGGAATAGATTCTATGAGTGCTTAAAGACAAGGGGTAGAAGTTAGAGGAAGAAAAACGAATGTTTTTATTAAAAACAGAGGTAGTATATAACTATAATCGCTATAAGCTCTAAAATATGAATGAGTTAAACATAAAGAAAGAATGTGTTTATGTGTTATTATTAGTATGATTATTAGTAAATGGAAAGATATATTTTATAGTATTAGCTAGTTTCTTGTAAACAGTATACTCGGACAAAATGCTGTATTCAAAAATGTTTATGAATAAAATTTAAATAAATAAGTTCAGGTTGCTTCTGTCCTTGAGTGGTTTCCATCCATTGTTTCCTGTCCTGCCTTCTGGTGCTTTGAAAAACAAATGGATTCCCTCTTCTTTGTGACAGTCCCTCAAATACTGGAATACACTATCATGTCCTATGTTATCATTGTTGTTACCTGTCTCTGGACTCTCTCTAAGTCTGAACTTGAGAAATCAATACTTAAAAGAATTGAGACCAGATGATAGCACATAGCACATTGAAAAGTAGGCAAACAAAATGTGACATTTGAGTTTTAGAAACATTTCAGGCCAATCTCAGTTCCCCATCTTTAAAATGGGAGTTGAAGCTCAGGAATGGAAGGAAAAACCAGGTCAAGCGTTTTGCACATTTATAAATTGCCAAAGAAATATTGCCGTTACTAAATTGCCACCAAGATCAATTATGCAAATTAAGTAATTATGCAAACTGAACCATTATGCAAATTGAGTTTAATGATCCCCACTGAGTTTTCTCTGAGCAAATTTGGTGTACATTATATTAATATATATTAATGTATATATTATTAATGTATGTATTTATTAATACATACATTTATATACACATATTAATGCAGATGTAATGGAGATGCTGGGATAATTTCCACATCACCTCAAATCCCACACATTCTGTTGGACAGCCAGGTTGTGATAAATATTGCTAATGTGTTGTTTATTTGGGTCAACATGGACATTAATTGCAGATGAGTATCAAAAAGTACCACAAACAAGTCCATTTTTAAGTTTTTTTCTTTATGGTTCTCCATCTATCCAGTCCCATGTATGGTCAAGGTATCTGTCATGAGATCAAGATAAAGTAAATAAGAATATTCCAGAGCTCTTCTTTTAAAGAAGAGATTGGACAACTATTTGTCTGAAATGGTATAGGAATTCTATTCTATTCTAATTTTATTCTAATTCTATTCTATTCTATCCTATTTTTTTATTCTATTCTATTCTATTCTATTCTATTCTATTCTATTCTATTCTATTCTATTCTATTCTATTCTATTCTATTCTATTCTAATTCTAATTCTAATTCTATTCTACTCTACTCTACTCTACTCTACTCTATTTCCAGAAGAGCCTCATCAAGATGAAGTCTCATTCAGATTTCATAGCTCCAAGATTCTCATTCTGGTTCCCCCAATTCTAAATAGAACATACTGTCAACTCATAAAATACTTATATGGTCTTTTTAGAGTTGTCAACAGAAAGGGAGTGGGAAAAGGGATTTGAAAGAACAGAGTCCAGCAGTGCCGGACATGTTAACGCCTAATAAATCCTTTTAAAGTTTTGGAAGTTTGGCTCAAGACTCATGATTTAATTAGGGTAACTGCTGGAATCCTGACATATACCACAGAACATAGAATAATAGAGTTGGAAGGGATCTTGGAAGTCTTCTAGCCCAATTCCCTGATGAAGCACCCATAACTTCTGAAGGCAAGCAATTCCATTCGTTAATTGTTCTCACCATTAGGAAATTTCTCCTTAGTTCTCGGTGGCTTCTTTCCTTGGTTATTTTCCATCCATTGTTTCGTGTCTTGCCTTCTGGTGCTTTGGAAAATAGGTTGACCCTCTCGCCTTTGTAGGAGCCCCTCAAATATATCCCATAATAGTCCTAGATGTACAATTGAGCCCAAAATATTTATTGCTGATCAAGACAGTTGCTAAGCAAATGTTCACCCATTTTACAACTTTCTTTGCCACTGTTGTTAAGTGAATCACTGAAGTCCTTAAATTTGTAACATGGTTGTTCAGTGAATCTGGCTTCCCCCATTGACTTGAGGTTGCAAAAGGGAATCACACGATCCCGGGACAATGCAACTGTCATAACTGTGAGTCAGTTGGCAAGCATCTGAATTTGGATCATGTGACCATGGGAATGCTGTAATGGTCATAAGCAAGGGTGGGATTCAGCCGGTTTGGACCGGTTCACGTGCACCGGTAGTTCTGGCCTTGTGCATCTAGCCTAGTGCCTTAATTTTGAGAATCCCATCAAATTTCCATTGTACACTCAGCAAACCAGTTGTTAAACCAGTTGAATCCCACCACTGGTCATAAATGTGAAAAATGATCATACCTCCCTTTTTTTTCAGTGCTGTTGTAACTTTGAACGGTTACTAAACCAAATATTCTACATGTCAGGGCTCCGGTAGTTACCTCCATTTAAACCATGAGTCTGCAGCCGGATTTTCAAAACTTAAAGAAGATTTATTAGGAGTAGACATGCCAGCACTGCCTGGGTGTAGCCAACTCTGAGACACATCATTCATTGTCACCCTTGACCTTGGTTTTCCTCCCACCCCCTGGGTGTATCGTAATTCATATTCTCCAATGGGACACATCCATAGCCAAGAATCATCAGTCATGCTCTCCAGTTAGAATTTTGCACGGCAGAAACTTCAGTCACCTAGTTACTATCTTTGGAAAAAAATTATGGAATGAAAGTTGCCCACTGCTCCGCCCTCCCTTTCTATTGGCAACCCTAACAAGACAATAGACATATTTTATGAGTTAACACTACGTTGAACATTACCTGTATTCTATCCATCTGATTAGCATTGGACCCAATGCTATAAGAATTTGAATCAGTCCATTATTTGCCAGGCTCAAAAAAAACCCAAAAGGACATGTTGAAGTTATGTTTATGACTGATTGCAGCAACAGTCTGCCATTACATGATTGCAATTGCCAGTTTTAAGCAAAAAACAAAAAAACAAAACCCACCCATTTGGAAGAATGGGTTTGCTTAACAATCATAGTGATTGTCTTTATGGCCATTGTAAAAAGAGTCATAAAACTGAGACAGATCGCATGGTGACTCAACTTATGTACACAACATCTTACGACCAAAATTCTGGTCGCAATTGTTGTATGTTGAAGACTACCTGTAATCTTCCATAGATCATAATCTGGTCAACTTTGAAAAGCTGATCTTTCCTACATAGTCTTATTCCTTGTATTTCCTTTTTTTTCTAACTTCCACCAGCTCCTTGTTGTTTTCCCAGCCCTTTTTCAGATGGACTTCCTGATCAACATCTGACAGTAATAAACAAGAACGTTTGTAGCTCAGGGTTGAAAAGCGAAGTCCTTGGTGCTCTCTGAGCTTGGTTATTATCTTGCAGACATTTCATTACCCAACGACGGAGTGAGGCAGTGGCCTAGAGGTAGAGCTATCGCCTCACAATCAGGAGGCTGTGAGTTCGATCCTAGGTAGAGGCTGATATTTCTCTTTCGGGGCACACTGCTAATATATCTACTGAACAAAACTCCACATTGGTGACAGGAAGGGCATTGGGCCAGTAAATCACTCTGCTAGCTTCATTCAGTTGTCCAGACTCCACCTCACAAGGGTTTATGGGATCATTCAAATAAGATGATGATGATTCCATTACCCAATGAGGTAACCGTGATGATGTTTCCTAGTTTGGATAATTAAAGATCTGCAGGAAAATAACCAAGCTCAGAGAGAACCAAGGACCCCTCAACATTTGTCAGTTTTATTTCTCCTATTTTTGAGACTTTTTTTTGGAGATTATTGAGACTTCTCTCTCTGCTTGTTTGCACAACAATATTCTTTTTTTCCTTCTTTGTCTAATGCAGGCTTCTTCTCAAGAGGACCATTTCCATCACAGAACTCCATTGTTTTTGGTTTTTTTCCTACTAAGAATGAGGTCCTCACACCAGGCTAAGCACCTCAATACACAACTCCCTGAACATCACTTTTCCCTTCAGCAGCTTCTCTGACAAAGTAAAAGTGTTACAGCTTCACAGATTGAGTTATAAAGCCAATAAAACAGTGTTGACTATGGCTTAGAGAAAGGTTGCCAAAGCAGAGTGTTTAAAAGCCTGTAAGTATTGATTCTTTTCACTTCTTTCCCCTGATTATATATCATGTTCTTTTTTGTTTCTGGCAATCGCCATGATTTTTTATGCTGACATAAACTGCAATAAAATAGGAATCCGATTATCCCTTACTTTTCCAAGAACAGCTGTATTATTCCATTAGTAGGTTTTGCTAATGTAGCTGCTCTTCCTAGACTGTGGTTTGAAGAGAAGATTTATTTCATCTTCCCCATTACCAACAAAAGAGAATATTTATAGCTCGGGGTTGATCTGTGGGGTCCTTGGGGCTCTCTGGCCTTGGTTATTTTCTTGCAGACGTTTCATTACCCAACTAGGTGACATCATCAGGGTTAGACATGAATGAAGTTTCCTCGCTGATTAAATACAAGTCGTTTGCCTTGTCATTCTATCAATAGAAGAGAATATCTGTAGCTCAGGATTGATCTGTGGGACCCTTGGTGCTCTCTGATCTTGGTTGTTTTCTTGCAGATGTTTCATGATCCAACTAGGTTACATAATCAGTTCTAGAAGGGAGTGGGGTTTACTATCTGTTTATAATGAAGTTGATTGCCCTGTCAATGTTAGTGCAAGTGTTTTTGGCGGTCCCTTGATTAAGCTGTTGTTTAATGTTTGATTGTTTATCTGAGTTGATAGTTCTTGAAATTTTGCTGGTCTAGCGTTAATCTTGGTATCAGTTTCTGCTTATCTGGGTATTGATTGCTGGGCAGGAGTGTTGTGATTCTGATTGTCTTTCTGATTGTCTCTTTTGAACAGTATGTAGTTTTTGTTTATCTCTATGTGTCTGTTGATGGCAGATTTGTCTGCAGGCTTGCGGGAATTCTCTAACAATTTTGGACTTGGCTTGGTCAAGGGTGCTCCCAATTTCCCAGTTGAAACTACAGTTGAGTCTGTCCATGTGTCATACAATGAAGGAGTTTTCATCATGTCTTCTGACTGCTAGTTGTTGTTCTTACACCATTATGTTTATCTTCCTTTCTTACTTCTCACCCATGCAGTGTGTCTCGTCTTTCTTCAGTTGCTACCTCCTCAGGGAGGTAGCAAGCATTCTGTGCAGAGTGAAAGTAATTGGAAAACATGTCTGCTTGTTTTCCTTTCTGTCATAGAACATAGACAAATAGAGTTGGGAGGGCCTTGGAGGTCTTGGAAGGGCCTTGGAGGTCTTCTAGTCCAACCCCCTGCTTCAGCAGGAGAACATTTCAGACAAATTATTGTTGATTTGTCTCTTTTTGAAAGCCTCCAGTGATGGAGCACCCACAACTTCTGCAGGCAAGTGATTCCATTGGTTGATTGCTTTCACCATTAATAAATTTCTCCTTAATTCTAGGTTGCTTCTCTCCTTGGTTAGTTTCCATCCATTTGGTGCTTTGGAAAACCTCTTTATCCTTGTAAGAGCCCCTCAAATATTAGAATACTGCTATAATGTTCCCCCTAGTCCTTCTTTTTATCACACCAGACTTGCCCAATTTCTATAACTGTTGTTTTAGCCTCCAGCCTCCTAATCATTTTTGCTGCTCTTTTCTGTACTGTTTCCAGAGTCTCAACATGTTTTTTGGATGTTCTGGCCATACTAAGGCTTTGTAAAGTACCACTTTACAACATGTATCATTGGCAAATGGATGGAAGACAAATGCATCAGGTGAAGGTACTGCATATTGTTCTTGTATAAACAAACATTGAACTATGTTATATGTACCTAAACTAAAATTTAATTTATTATCAGTAAGGGCTTTAGTTAATCTTGGTTATGTAGTAACCTTTAGGGGAGATAACTGTATAATAGAGAAAGAGGGTAAAAGTGTTACTGCTACATTAGAAAATGATTTATATGTGATACATGATGACCACTTGGCTAACTCAGTTTATAACAATGTTAAGCCACATGATGAATGTATACATTTACTGCATAGATGTCTAGGGCACATTAATTTCAAAATGCTCAAACAAACTGTTGAATTGTCAGAGGGAGTAAAATTGAAACCCTGTAGCAAGTATTTAAACTGTAATGCTTGTAGTCAAGAAAAGAGTAAGGTTACTCCAGCAAACAGACTAAATGGGTTTAAGACAAAAGAACCTTTAGAGGTTGTTTTTGCTGACATAATTGGTCCCAAGAAACCAAGTTTAGGAGGTGCCTGCTATATTTTGAGTATTATGGACCATTACTCATGATATGGTTTCTGCTATCTTATGAAAAACAAAACAGAAACATTCCAACATTTCTTTAACTGGCTAAGGTTTGCTGAGAGAAAAATGAAAAGTAAAGTAATTACTTTAGTAACTGATAATGGGACTGAATTTGTTAAGAAAAGATTCCAAACTATGCTGAAATTGGTTGGTGTTGAGCATAAACATTCTGCACCTTATAGACCACAACATAACTCGTTTGTAGAACGAAGAGGGCAAACATTACAAGCCATGGCTCGCACTATGTTATCTGATTCAGGTTTACCTGAAACACTGTGGGGTGAAGCCATAATGTGTAGTAACCATGTTTTGAACAATGTAGTTAATACAACAACTGGAGAATTGCCATTCACTCGTTGGCATGGCAGAAAGCCAAATTTAAGTTACCTACACACATTTGGAGCTCCAGCATGGGTGCATATTCCCTCACAAGTAAGACTGAAAGGGCAACATAGAGCTAAGAAATTATTTTTTGTAGGTTACGAAGCCAACCATAGATCGTTTAGATTTTGGGATCAAGGCACAGCTCATGTATATTTCATGCTAGTGCAAAATTTCTTGAGCACGTTGGATGGGATAAACTGGAACAGGAATCCAGCAATGATATTATTATTGACACCCAAATAGTCCCTAAAGATAAAACCAGTAAACCCCAAATAGCCATTAAAGAGGAAGAACAGGAGGAAGTAGAAGTTCAGGCACAGGAGGAGGTAGAAGAACAGGAGCAGGTGACACAGGAAAGTCCACCAGTAAGCCCTGTATTACCAAGACGTTCAACCCGAGTAACACGATCACCTGATAGATATCAGGCTAGTGTTGTATGCCAAGTGAATACAGTTCCAAGTAATTATAGTGAACTAAAACTGTTTCCTGCTAAGGATCAGGCTGCTTGGCAAAAAGCAATGGATAAGGAACTGGAATCATTAAAAAGACTGGAGGTATACGAAAATGTTAAGCTACCACCAGGTAAACATGCCATAGGATGTAAATGGATATATAAGCTAAAGACAGGTGTAGATGGGACTGTTACCCATAAAGCCAGGTTAATAGCACAAGGATTTAATCAGACAGCAAATGACTATGATGAGGTGTTTGCGCCTAGTCTGAAGGCTACTACATTAAGGGCAGTATTAGTGTGGGCAGCTAAGGAGAAATATATTATAAATCATTTGGATGTAGAGACAGCTTATCTGCATGCACCATTGCAACATACTATATATTTAAAGAAACCTTTAGGTCTCAAAAATGATAATACAAATGATTGCTGGAAATTGAAAAAGAGTCTTTATGGTTTGAAGCAATCAGGATATGAGTAGAACCAATGTATAGTTAAAGAATTAACTAAGATAGGCTTTGTAGCTGGCATGGCTGATCCATGTTTGTTTAAAAGAGAAAGTAATGGTATGATTTTATTATTGTTATTATTTACTGATGACATAGCATTAATCACCAAAACTGAACAAGAAGCTACTGAGATAATTTCACTATTAGAAAAGAAATTTAAGATAAAACAGTTAGGAGAAATCAAACAATATCTTGGTTTAAAGATAGATAGAACTAGGGGAGGATACAAGATCTCACAGGCAGATAAAATTAACCAATTACTAAAAAGTTATAAAATGGAACTTTGTAAGCCGGCTAAAACACCAATGAGCCAAATTTTAGCCATAGTGATGTACAAAGTCCTATTTTTGATAAGAACATTTATCAATCCTTGATTGGTAGTTTATCTTATCTCAGTAATTGGTCAAGGCCAGATATTGCATACAGTGCTAATCAATTAGCGAGATTTAACGCTGAGCCCACTGAAAGGCCCTGGCAAGCTGCTAAACGTGTGTTAAGATATCTGAAACAAACAATGTATTATGCATTGTATTTGGAGCCAAAAGATGAACTGAATTTGACTGCATATGCTGATGCAAGTTTTGCTACAGACATAAATACACGAAAATCTACAACGGGTAATGCTGTATTATTGGGAAAAGCATTGATTGGATGGAGATCTATTAGACAGAAACATCTAAGTTTGTCAATAATGGAGGCTGAATTCTCATGTTTGTCTTTATTATGTACAGATTTAGTTTTGTATAAACAATTACTAATTGATATGGGAATTAATATAACAGATACTATTGTAGTTTACGAAGACAACCAATCAGCAATACAGATGGCTTCAAATATTGCTGTTAAGACAAGAACGAAACACACAGATTTAAGATATTTAAATGTGAGACAATGTGTGCAAAGTAAGATGATTAAGCTAGAATACTGTATGTCAGAAAACAATATAGCAGATCATTTTACAAAGGCCCAAGGCTCTATAAAGCATAAGGCTTGCTGTGAAGATTATGGACTTAAAATGTAAGGTTGTATATATTATCTTACCCAAAAGGGGAGAATGTTAGGAATATGAGTCACCTAACAGCTATTTGGGTTAGAAATATATAAGCCAGGATAGATATTTTAGGACTAAGTCTTTAAGAGATTGCAAAAACTGCAATTGGGTGTGGTTTTTCAAACGGCCATAAGATGGAGCCAGAAACCTGGGTTGTTTAGTCTGAGTCTCAGAAGTGAGTGTGAGTGTATCTCTGTTTCCTTCTGTTGGAAAGTATTGCTGTTCCTCCATTTTTCCTAGTTGACTGCTATTTCTGGATTTGATGTGAATTTGTTACTGAACTGTTTTTGACACTGGAATTTCTTATTGGATTATCCCTGGATTGAAAACTGACTGATTTAACCTGTGAATGACTTTGGACTGCCTATTTTGAACTTTGCTTAAACCTTTATTGAAAGTAAAACCCTACATTTACTGTACGGTGTATCTGTATGCTGTGTGTGTATTATTCAAACACTATTCTCTATACGTCTCCCTGTATGCGCTCATTCTCCTAACGGGGAATTACCTCAACACAGAACATCCAATACTTCATGTGATCTTGAGTGAGTCTATCCCTCTATTTATGCAGCCTAGGATTGCATTGGCTTTTTTTGGCAGCTGCAGCACACTGCTGACTCATATTTAGTGAATCACTGAAGTTAACTTAGTAACATGGTTTGGAACATGGTAAATGGGTATAATTTTAAAAGCATTCAAAGCAACTGTAGAAAGTTAGCACCCATCCCTCTCCTAGAAGAATGAAATATTTTGACAAATATTTAAAAAGGCAGGTGGTTATATTTCCCTGGATAAGAAATTGAGAAACATGCTCTTGGAGACAGAAAGCATCCCCCACCTTTCTTAACAGCCCTCAGCAGATGTCAGCACTTAAGAGATAAAGAGCTTATTGAGATCTAGGTAGCTCTTAGGTAGCTCTATTCATCGGCAAAAATTCCCTGCAGCAAGGTCTGAAGAAAGGTAGGGTTAGCCCTCAGCCACAATAGGAATTGCCCAACAACCCCCTTCATTGCATCAGCCAAACTTCAACCAAACTTAGCTCAGACAAAATCCTACGATTTGTACATGGCCCGATGGGAGTCTGACAACAGCCAATAGAATACATGTTCTTGCACAGGAACAGGGAGTTCAAGTGCAAAGCCCGAGAGAAGATATACATACCCCTCACTCTCAACTCTATGCAGTGAGCTGCCCAGAACTATGTGCTTGGTAGTTCTGTTTCATCAATAAATTAACTCTCTTTCCAATCACCCTCCATCCTCCATTTTGTTTCCAGTGCCTTTGTCCCGGCTTGGACCTGGACCTGGATATTTCTTCCAACTGTTGTGGTCTGCCGGCAGCCTGTGGAGATGGTAGCAGAGTCGGATAGTGGGGAGGAACATGGGCCAGTCTGGGAGTCTGGGGAGGACTCAGACAAGGGTCCTGCATCTGATACAGAGATGGGGCCAGAGCCATCTGGGAGTTATGTGCCTCCAGAATCTGACAGCAGCGAGGCAGAGGAAAAAGGGGAGCCTGTTCCCAGTGTGCGCATGTGCAGAGCTGCCAGAAGGCAAGAATAGTTAAGACAAAAGGGGCGACTCAGGAGTAAGGCTTGGAGATGATTGGCCCTCCCATAAGACATAAAGGAAGAGCAAAGGGGCAGGAACCTTTGCAGGAAGCAACTGTGTTCATACTGGTCGGCTTGAAACCAGAAGCTCTGTGTTGAATTTGTGCTCCGTTTGGCCTTGTATAACTAATTGGAAATTTAGTCATTGGCAGCATTTCAAGGAAGATAAAGGTATGTGCTTATCAGGCTTATCCTGAAGGACTTTGGCAGACTTCCATGGGACTATTACAAACTGTTTGAGACTCATTATGGGCTGTGAATGAATAAAATTCACAGCCGTTGAAATTTTTTAAAAAAGGGTTTTGGGACTAACGTGTGTTTGTTAGTGTCTCAATATTCCTTGGTTAGAACACCAACACAACAAAGCAAGGATAGACTGGGACCCAAAGATCCCTCTCATAGTTACTTGTATTAAGCCAAGTTTCACCTAGTCTGTACCTGTACAGGTGGGTTTTCTTGCCTAAGTATAAAGCTTTGCTTTTCTCTATATCGAATTTCATTTTATTAGATAGGGCTTAATTTATGGTTTATAGGTAATCTTGGGAATAATCTGAATGCTTAAATAGCGGGGGCTGCATTAGCTCAACCACAGATTAGGTGGTTCAGCCAAGGAGTTGCAAAGAGAAATTCCTCCATGCTTTGGATCTGAACTCCAAAAGGATGGCTGAACATCCCAGCGGAAAAAGTGAGCACCTATTAGTGAGCACCCCAAAGCAGCTGCATCTCTTCCTGGGATTGTGTGGCAGCTGCGATGTGGGGAAAACGGGGTTACTTGGAAGGTGTGGCTGACAGATGCTGTGTTCTTGCTCCTGTGAGCACTTTGTTGTGGTGGTTTTGTTTTGGAAATTGAATTTGAAACATTGCATGGCTCTGATGCACTAAGTTCTGATTTACCCTGCAAAGGATGGAAATATTGAATCCTACATTGTAGGTTCATCTGTGGGAATTCTTAGAATGCAGAAAGTACAGATGGAAAAGTGAATTCCTCTGCCACTCCCTCCTTCCTATCCTTCCTTTCTCCTTCTCCCTTTTTCTCTTTCCAGTCTACCTTTTCTTTTTCTTTTCCTTCCTCTCCCATATGGAATTGGCTGTATAAAATTCAAAGACTTCTGTTAGAAATCTTCCTTCCTTCCTTCCTTCCTTCCTTCCTTCCTTCCTTCCTTCCTT
>NW_020716964.1:61032-76907 GCF_900518725.1 Notechis scutatus | reverse complement strand
TTTCTTTCTTTCTTTCTTTCTTTCTTTCTTTCTTTCTTTCTTTCTTTTTCTTTTCCTTTTCCTTTTCCTTTTCCTTTTCCTTTTCCTTTTTCTTCCTCTCCAATGTGGAATTACTCCAGCTGTATAAACTCAGGGACTTCTCTTAGAAATCTAGTTTTAACATTTACACATATATTGCATATATTTCTAAGGGGAGTTAAAACAGAAAGCAATAACATAGTGTATTCCCTTGAAGGCAAACTACATTGGAGAGCAGAGAGGAGCACAGTAGATTGAATGAGGGTCAAAATATTATTGTGCTTTTTTTCAAAGAAGGAAGCCCAAATGGGTTCATGCTTGGGTAAAGTACAATGGCTTATAAACTTAAAATGGGCAGAGTTTACATTCTTCTTTCCCTCTTTCAGGGTAGAGAGAAAAAAAACAACTATTTCTTCATCCCAATTTTCTTTTGGAAGAACGTCTACCAAAAATAATTTTAAAGTTATTCAAAGCTTTAATAATTTGACATTCACCCAAAATATGAGAATTAAAAATGATATAAATGGCCTATTTTTTAAAAAAAAAATGGTGAAAGTCAAAATTTGTCCACTTGGTCTGGCCTTGAAAAGTCCTGGAAGAAGATCGTGTGAATCAAAATAAAAGTTGGAAGGGACCTTGGAGGTCTTCTAGTCCAGCCTCCTGCTCAAGCAGGAGATCCTATACCAAGAGACCATTCAGTCTCTTCTTCGATAGTCAACCTGTTGTAATGTTGACATACACACCAGGTATCAAGCTCAACATTAGGTCTTTCCCTTACAAGATTTCTAGTTAACAGCACCATAAAGTTTGTTTTCTGCCCAAAGATGCAAAGAGGATATGAACTTAATAGTGGGAAAGCTGTGGTGCAAATAACCATTCAGTCTGGGAAATTTTGCAAGATGTGTCTCTGACAAGCTCTGGTTTGGTTTGGTTCATTCTTCTACCAAATCCATCATCGGATGTTGGCGATCATGTTGGCAGTCCTATTTTTTATCAACAGCCACACAAAAAAGTATTGTTGAATTTTGTCCAAACCAATCCCTTAGATTTTGAAGCCATGATGTTCTTCTTCTGCCTAAACCTCATTTGCCTTCAATCTTTCCCTGGAGGATTAAGTGAAGTAGGGCGTTTTTTTTTTAAATATTGTACATTTTCTTTAATATACATCACTATTCATAATTATACAATGTCACTGTGTACTGGACACATCAAGTCTCTTTTTTCCCTTTCCATTGTGTTATACATCCTAGCTAAAATGATCATATCATATAATCTCTCCATTGTTATATTACACATCCAAATTATATCTATTATTTTTTTGTTTCCAATGTAATATACTATTCCAATCCGCACTTTATGCATTTCATGTTGTATTTATGTACAATTCAAAGGTATACTTTTTTACATTATTTATTCTTACATCTTCATTTATCCTTGTATAAATGTAATTTAGTTAATCTTCTTTCCTTATTTAACACTAATGTCTGCTTCTATTATTTATCCAATTGTACCATATGTCCCATGTAGCATATAGAACTTTGATTCTTCCTTGTCTTTAAGTTCCATTGTAAGTCTGTCCATTTCGGCGCTCCCTAGTATATTTTTTTATTATTTCATCCTCTGTGGGTGTCCTTTCACTTTTCCAATTTTGTGCGTATAGGATTCTAGCTGCAGTTATTATATGAATGATTAAATAAGTAAGTCTTTTATTGTATTTCCCTGCTATTATCCCTAATAAGTATGCCATATTTTTCTGGGTGTCCAAAATATTCTAATTTTCACTTTTTTATGGTTTTGATGATTTCCCTTGGCTTTCCCAGGTAGCTTATCACCTCCTCATTTCTGATTTGGTTTGGTTCATAGCAGAGGTGGGCTTCAGCAGGTTCTGACCAGTTCTGGAGAACCGGTAGCAGAAATTTTGAGTGGTTCGGAAAACCGGCAAATACCACCTCTGACTGGAGATTTTACAGTATCCTTCCCCTGCCACGCCCACGAAGCCACGCCCACAGAACCGGTAGTAAAAAATGTGAATTTCACCACTGGTTCATAGAATAATAAAACCATAGAAGTGGAATGGACCTTGGAGGTTTTCTAGCCCAGGGGTCTCCATTCTTCAAAATGAAAAAGGTCTTCTGCAGTCACAACATAAGCCTAAGATTGAAAACCAGGCTTGTCAGATTCTCGATCTTTTTTATCCTGCTCTACAAAGTGGTCGCTGACAGAAAGACATTTGAAGAGACTAGAAGCACTTGAAATGTGGATTTACATACGGCTGTTATGTATAAGTTGGATTGACAAAATCAGAAATTTCTTCTTAATTCTAGGTTGCTTCTATCCTTGATTAGTTTTCCACTCATTGCTTCTTGTCCTGCCCTCAAGTGCTGTGGAGAAGAGCTTGACTCCCACTTCTTTGTGGCAGCTCCTTAAATAGTGGGACACTGCTATCATAACCAGTGGAACAGCTTGCCACCAGAAGTTGTGGGTGCTTCATCACTGGAGAATTTTAAGAAAAGACTGGACAGCCACTTAACTGAAAGGGATCTATAGGATCTCCTGCTTGAGCTAGAAGACCTCCAAGGTCCCTTCCAACTCTATTCTGATTGAACTAGTGCTAGCTTGTCACCCCTGGCATGGAGGTGTGCAAATAAAATCTTGACTTATGACCTTAACTGAGACCCCAAATAGGGTTGGAAGTCTTGACAGTCTTTGAGTGGGTTATCATGTCATTTTACAACTGTTTTTGCAGTTGCTGTTAATGGCAGTTATTAAGCAAATCGTTTGTTATGGGAATTTTGTGCCACTCTATTGTTATTGTTATTGTTATTGTTGTTAGCGTTAGCGTTAGCGTTAGCGTTTTTATTTTAAGTACAGGATTTTCCTGGCTTATTCACAACAGGAAATTGCAACCACAAATATCTTGTGCAACCACAATTACAATTAATACATAATCAAATATCCATACCAGACGTGGTATTCAGCAGGTTCTGACCAGTTCTGGAGAACTGGCAGTGTAAATTTTGAGTAGTTCGGAGAACCTGCAAATCCCACCTCTGACTGGCCCCACCAACCCCATCACTTCTCTGCCTCCCATTGAGTCCCAGCTGATCAGCTGGATCGTCTTTTGTTGCCCTGCACAGGAGAACGGAGCTGGAAAGCAGGTTAGTGGGGTGGGGAGGGAATGGAAATTTTACAGTATCCTTCCCCTGCCATACTCACCAAGCCATGCCCACCAAGCCATGTCCACAGAACCGGTAGTAAAAAAAATTGTATCACACCACTGATCCATACTCTAATCCTACTTTGTGGTACTATACATAATATGTCTAATTATTATAACAAATCCAGTCTTACTCCAATGTTTACTACTTCCCACTAATATTTTAAATTTCTGATTTCCATTTTTATTCTGAATAAAATTTTAAAAAAATTATTCGTAATTCTGAATAGTTATTAAGTGACCAAGTTGTAAGTCAAGGTCTACCTATACAGGTAAAAGTCTCAGCAGCCTTTTCACCCAAAAATGATCTGCATTCCACCTTGGTGGTCTTGTCTGTAGATTTTCCAAGGTGATGTGACAAAAGGATGGGAGAGCCAGGAGCAAAATTCACCTCCTTTGAAGATTCATTCCCTCTAAAGTCAATGTTTATTGGACTTCCTCCGATTTTATTTGAGGACTTATCAACACCACACTTCAGAGAGCTTTATGGCATTGTTACGACATCTCAGTGATGGCTTTCCCACCGCACTAAAACAGATGGATGATTGCCCAATTATGCTGCTTCTAAGGTCACAGAAATGTCAGCAGGGCTGGCATTTGAAACTAGGGAAACTGAAAAAGGGGGCTTGATCCTCCTTAATAGAAGAGGCTATTTTTCTCTCTGTCTCCCCACATGAGAGAGAAAGAAACAAGCAGGGAAAAGAGAGGGGGGGGGAGAGAGAGAGATGGGGAAGGAGAGAGAAAGAAAGGGAGAAGTAGGGGAAACACAGACAGAGAGAAACGGGGAATGTGTTTGTGTGTGTGTGTGTGAGAGAGAGAGAGAGAGAGAGAAAAGCAGGTAAAATGAGAGAGAGAAGCAGGGAAAGAGAGAGAGGAGAAAGAGAGAAGCAGGAAAAACAAGAGAGAAAAAGAAAAACAGGGAAAATGAGAGATAGAGAAAGAGAAGCAGGGAAAAGGAGAGAGAGAGAAAAAAAACAGAAAAATGGGGGGAAAGAGAGAAGTAGAGAAAAGACACACAGAGAGAAACGCTGAATGTGTTTGTGTGTGAGAGAGAGAAAGAGAGAGAGAGAGAGAGAAAACACAGTTTGCTGCAACCATGCCTCAGTTCATACCACTTAAGCATCAGTTAGTAATGGGAGATACTGTATGTGCATGAAGAAAAGGAAATGGGGAAACAGAAGAAAAAAGAGGAAGAAGGAGGAAGAGGATGAGAAGAAGAAGGTGAAGGAGTGGAGGAAGGAGGAGGGGAAAGGGAAGGAGGAGGGGAAGGAAGAGGAGGAGGAGAAGGAGAAGGGGAAGGAGGAGGGGAAGGAAGAGGAGGAGGAAAGGAGGAGGAGGTAGAGGAAAGAAGAGAAGGGGAAAGAGTGGAGGAAGGAGGAGGGGAAAGGGAAGGAGGAGGGGAAGGGGAGGAGGAGGGGAAGGGGAGGAGGAGGAGGAAGATGAAGAGGAGGTGAAGAAGTAGAGGAGGAGGAAGAGGAGGAGAAGAAGCAGAAGGAGAAGGAGATTACTTGATTAATCAAGGAGATTACTTGATTAAAGCAACATTTCATTACCAAAGTAAGTAACATCATCAGAAGCTCTACTACTTTCAATGGGTATTGTTGACACTTCTTAAAAAGGTGGGGCTTTGCTCACATGATTGGATTGTTGCAATCACCATCTTGATTTTTTTTAAAAAAACTGCTTCTAGATGCCCTTGGCATGAAGGGAAGGGAAGTAAAAAAAACCACTGTTTATACAAGATGTTTAATTCATTAATTAACCTATGCAGATTTGATGATTGCTGTTCTTTCAATATTTTCTGCCTTCTCCTAGTGTGTCTCTCTGCCTCCCCAGGTAAATAAACTTCATCTCTAATAAATCTTTGCAAAAATAAAAAAATAAAATAAAAACAAAACCTCTTCCTCTAGCTACTGTATTAAATGGCCTTGTTGACACTCAAATAATTCAATATGTCTTGCTTTAGGTGAGGTCTTCCCCAACAGAAAATAAAAGATAAAGAAAAAAACAAAACACATTTTCTTTAACAGTTCAGAGAAGACTTTAATATAGGTGAAACCTTCTCTTATTAAAATAATTCCTATTGCTCTCTTCGGGTCAATATATGGGGGTGTATCTGGCCATTAAGCAGGTATTATGTTCTTTTATTACAGTCTCTAAGTCTCATTATTCTACATTTATCTGCATTGAACTTGCTATCTATTAGCTGGAGTGCTTAACTGATCGAAGCCTTTCCTACTTGCCTGCGTTGTTTCTCACAGGTGACCTTCTTCCCAATTTAATATCTTCCATGCAGGAGAAATTCTTACTTTAAAATAAAGGGGTTTTCCGCTGCAGCCACCTGGGAGATTAGAAGAAGATAGTGGGAGATTTAGCAATGGAAATAGCAATAGCGCTTAGACTTATACACTGCTTCACAGTGCTTTACAGCCTTCTCTAAGCTGTTCACAGAGTCAGCCAATTGCCTCCAACAATCTGGGTCTTCAGTTTACCCACCTAGAAAGGATGGTGGGCTATGTCAACCTTGAGAGGGTCAGGATCGAACTCTTGGCAGTAAGCAGAATTAGCTTGCAATACTGCATTTTAACCACTGAGCCAAGAAAAATCGGAGGGGTGTGTGTGTGTTATAGCTTAGATTGGGAGTGTAGAGCCCCAGTCCTTCTAAAGATTCTCTTGTCCCTTTTGTTACAAAGTTTTCAAGAAACAACTGGACTTTCTGTCAGGGTTCCAACGGATGCCCTAATTAATTCATGAGCCTCTAGCCAAGTTTCAAAAGAAATCCAATTATTTATTAGGAGCAACATGTTGGCACTTTTCCCAAGTGCAGTCAGCTCTGCCCTACGTACTTTACTGTTCACCTATGACCCTGTTTCCCACCCTCCTCTCTGGGTATGTCATAAATAACATTCTCCAACAATGCATTTTGCAGGCTGTGGAAAACACGCCTCTGAGCCTGAGGTTGGTAACTTGAGACACAGTCTGGAGAAAGGTATGCATGGAATGTGCTTCTGATCTGTCAGATCCGTGTATCTACCATTCTTCAGTGGAAGAAGAAGTGGGGCGGAGTTGGTACAAGTAATCCTTTTTGATGTAACCTGAATATGTTAAATTTTATATTGAATCTGTATAACCTACACATGATATACAACTGGAGGACTGGAGCCAGATGTCCAGGAATGTGTCACCTCGTGAAGAGATAGCAAGTGGAGCAGGGACCATAAAAATACCAGCTCCAGAAGATACTCCCTGGGAACTCTTCAAAAGATATGTTCTCAGAAAAGGCGAGGGAGGAATTAACATGTTGGTTCTTTGTTTGACAAAATACACATCTAAATAAGGGGAGAGGTTCTAACTCCCCTTATCTATTACTGCATGCCTGGGAGCATTAAACTTTGCTTTGAATAGTGCTGGAATCATCTCATTTCAATAAAGGATTCCTTTTGAAACATCCAGTTTTCAGGAGTTCATTCTTTTTGGTTGAAGGGGGAAAGTCCAGTACTTGACATGATCATAGCAACAAACTGCTTCATCAAATCCCCCCCCCCCCACTTCTTATGGCAACTCAAGAGCAAGCCAGGAATGCTTTATGAGTTGAGACTTCCTTTGTTTTTCCTTGAAGACATTCCACATCTCATCCAAGAAGCTTCTTCAGTTCTGACTGAATGGTGAGGAAGGATGGAAAGCCGAGTCAGCCTTGAGCTGGTGAGATTCGAACTGCCGAAGTGCTGGCAATCGGCAGTCAGCTGAACTAGTCTGCAACATTGCATTCTAACCACTGTGCAACTATGGCTCTTAACACGGATCTCAGCTGAGTCTGGCAGGGAAGTTTTCCTCCCCCACTCAATCACAATGGAGGGGACCTCAGAGGTCTTCTAGTCCAACCCTGTGCTCAAGCAGGAGACCCTATATCATTTCAGACAAGTGGCTGTCTAGTTTCTTCTTAAAAACCTCCAGTGATGAAGCACGTAGAACTTTTGAAGGCAAGCTGTTCCATTGGTTAATTGTCTTCACTGTTAGGAAGTTTCTCCTTAGTTCTAGGTTGATTATCTCATTGATTAGTTTCGATCCATTGTTTCTTTTCTTGCATTCTGGTGCTTTGAAAAATAACTTGACCCCCCCTCCTCTTTGTGGCATCCCCTCAAATACTGGAATACTGCTGTCATGTCTCCCCTGGTCCTTCTCTTCACTAGACTAGCCAAACCCAAATCCTGCAACCATTCTTCATATGTTTTAGACTCCAGGCTCTTAAGAATAAAATAGAATTCTTCATTGGCCAAGTATGATTGGACACACAAGGAATTTGTCTTGGCACAAATATTCTCAGTATACATAAAAGAAAAGATACATTTGTCAGGAGTCAAGAATCAAAAGGTAGAACACTTAATGGTAGTCATAGGGTAAAATCATCTTAGTTGTTCTTTTCTGCACTTTTTACAGATTAACAGAGTTGGAAGTGACCTTGTAGGTCATCTAGTCCAACCCTCCAACCAAGCAGGAGACACTACACCATTTCTGACCGATGGCAGTCCAGTCTCTTCTTGAAAGCCTCTGGAGATGAAGCTCCCACAACTTCTGAAGGCAACTTCTGTTCCAAGGGTTGATTGTTCTCACTGTCAGAAAATTTCTCCTTATTTCCAGGTAGAATCTCTCCTTGTTCAGTTTCCATCCATTATTCCTTGTCTGGACTTCAGGTGCTTTAGAAAATAGCTTGACCCCTTCCTCTCTGTGGAAGCCCCTCAAATATTGGAAGACTACAATTGTGTCTCCCCTGGTCCTTCTCTTCACTAGACTAGCCAGGCTCAGTTCCTGCAACCGTTCTTCGTATGTTTTAGTCTCCAATCCTTTAATCATCCTGGTTGCTCTTCTCTGTACTTTTTCTAGAGTCTCAACATCTTTTTTATAATGTGGTGACCAAAACTGGATGCAGTACTCTAGGTGTGGTCTTGTTAAGGCTTTATACGGTGGTATTAATACCTTACTTGATCTTTATTGTATCCCTCTGTTCATGCAATTTAGGATTGCATTGGCTTTTTTGGCTGCTGCTTCACACTGCTGGCTCCTATTTAACTGGTTGTCCACTAAGACTCCAAGATCCCTCTCACAGTTACTGTCATTAAGCTTGGTTTCATCCAGTCTATATGTATACTTTTTCAAGTCTTCAGTATTTTGCACTGCCACAAATATTGACAAACATTTATCTGAGGCTCCAAGGCTTCCTTTGGATGCAAAGCAAACAAGAGTTTGTGGGATCCACTTTGGGCAAAGAGCTGGAAAAGGCACAAGAACGTGATTTTCTGAATTTCCAAGAGCTTAAAAATGACCGCTGAATGGTGAAAAAGTGGAGCTGAAACGCGGCAGAAGAGGGAAGTTATTAATTACAGTTTATGGGGAAGAAAGGTTAATGGTGGCAAGTAAATCTGCACCGTTTTATAGCTTGCTTTGGGGAGCACCATCCTGACTCAGCAAATGGCCTGCCCTGTTTTTAAAAAAATAAAAAGTCAGCAGAAATGAGCAAGCATGGGAGAGCAGGGTTTTACGGACTTTCGAAATGCTGAGACAGAGACAAGAAGACTCAACTTTTAAAAACACGGCATGTAGTCCTTGGCTTAGAACCATTTGTTTTTCTGACCATGCAAAGTTACAACGGTGGAGGCTAAAATATATGAAGAACGATTGCATGAATTGCAGCTAAGATATTTAAAGGCTTGGAGACAAGAACATATGAAGAATGTCTGCAGGAATTGGTAAATTGAGGCCTTTGAACTAGGGTGCTGGAGAAGATTCCTGCAAGTCCCTTGGACTGCAAGGCAATTCAACTGGTCAGTCCTAGAGGAGATCAACCCTGACTGCTCTTTAGAAGGCCAGATCCTGAAGATGAAACTCAAAGACTTTGGTCATCTAATGTGAAGGAAGGACTCCCTGGAGAAGAGCCTAATGCTGGGAACAATTGAGGGCAAAAATAGAAGGGGACAGCAGAGAAGGAGGTGGCTGGATGAAGTCACTGAAGCAGTTGGCGTGAGCTTAAATGGACTCTGGAGGATGGTAGAGGACAGGAAGGCTTGGAGGAACATAGTCCATGGAGTCGCGATGGGTCAGACACGACTTTGCAACTAACAACAACAACAAAGTTTAGAGAAAAGAAGGCCTAAGGGTGACATGATAGCAGTCTTCCAGTATTTGAGAGGTTGCCACAGGGAGGAAGAGGTCAACTTATTTTCCAAATCACCAGAAGGGAAGACAAGAAACAGTGGGTGGAAACTCGTCAAGGAGAGAAGCAACCTGGAATTAAGGAGAAACTTGCTAACAATAAAGATGGTTAATTAAATAAGATGATTAAAGGCCTGGAGACTAAAACGTATAAAGAACAGTTGCAGGATTTGGGTATGGCTAATCTAGAGAAAAGGACAATGGGTGATATGATAGACGGGGGTCAATCTATTTTTCAAAACACCCAAAAGCCAGACAAGGAATAATGGATGGAAACTGATCAAGGAGAGATTCAACCTAGAAATAAGGAAACATTTCCTAACAGTGAGAACAATAGACCAGTGAAATGGCTTGCCTTCAGAAGTTGTGGGTTCCATCACTGGAAGTTTTAAAGAAGAGACTGGACAGTCATTTGTCTGGAATGGCTTTCCTGTCTGAGCAGAGGGTTGGACTAGAAGATCTCCAAGGTCCCTTCCAAGTTTCAACCCTGTTTATTCTGCTATTCTGTTATATTCCCTTGAAGGAGTTCAACCCTTCCTTGCTTCCTCATTGTAGGACAACGCCTATTCCTAAGGATTCCCAAGCCAATCCTTTGATCAGGATGCATCACATTCAATCCACTGAGTAATGTGTATGGAGATTCTCAGTCACGCACATCATGGTTGTCCCAAAAGTGCTTTTTCAAGAAGCAATTGGACTTTCTTGTTTTTCTTTGAAGACTTCTCATCAGAGTTGAAGAAGCTTGTTGAAGGAGAAACGAAACTACTTCAAAGAAAAACCAGAAAATCTAGTTGCCTCTTGAAAAAGCACCATTCAGTAGTATTAGCTACTCAACTGATGCTACTTTTAATTCTTCTGGCCACAGTATGTTTTTTGATTGGAGAAAGTTGAACAAATACATAATGGGAGGGGTGAGTAAATAACTTCATCCTCTTTCATGGCTTTTCTAAGTGAAGTTGCATGGAGCTACTACCTAGACCCTTTCTGCAATACACACATACACTAAATCAAATTAAAATTTTCATCCCCAAGCTATATTCAGTGTATAAAGGTAACAGATCGGCAAGCACATAAAAATTCAAGGAGCCAAAATGTCCTTGTAAATTGTAAGCGTAATTGCATCCAATCTAGGTTAAAGGTTTGTTTGTTGCTTTTTTTTCTTTTTCTTTTCCTTTTTTTTTTCTTTTTTGCAAAAAGCACCATCTAGCAAGCAATTACACACATAAGTGATTTTAAGGCTCTGAATAGCACCAGCGACTTCACTTTTGCATAAAGCCTTCAGTGTTTATCTAGATCACAGTCCAAACATCTTAAGTTTTCCAACATTTGGTGTCTGGCAAAAAGAAAGTCAATGACCAGTAAGGGAATTCATGCAACTTTTCTGTCGCAGAGCCCAAGATTATGAAACTTCTCAAAATGGTCCACTTTTAGGGGGAAGAGGGATTTTTTTTTAATTTAGAAGCATTTTGCATCTGGAAATTAAAGTCTTATTAAAATATAGGGAGCACTTTGGAAGTAATGAAAAATAAAATCTGGAGAATTTTACTGCTAGTCTTGGGAGCTGTTTAGGGTCAGATGTATCTGAGTGGCCTTCAGGAACATGTAAATAAAAATAAAAATACTTTCACTTAGATTCTACCTCTTTTGTAAAACCTCAATCAATACATCAGATCATCCTTCTTCTCCTTAGGCTGGGGCAAAAGGTTATCAGAAGTAAAAAAAAAAATTTTACCCTGTAATAGGCAAAATAAATAACTAAGTTGGGACCTTGGAGGTGGAAAATAGTGGAAGGGAGTAAGAAAGGAGAGGAACAGTGAAGAAGGAAGGGAAAGAGAGAGGGAGGGGGGAACAGTGGAGAAGGAAGAGATGGAGGGAGCGAGAGAGGGAGGAAGAAGAAGAACAGTGAAGAAGGAAGGGAGGGAGGAGAGGAACAGTGAAGAAGGGAAGGAGGGAGGGAAGAAGGGAGAAAGGAAGGAAGGAGACGAACAGTGAAGAAGGAAGGAAGGAAAGAAGGAAGATGTGGTAGATAGATGGAATGCTCTGTATAAATTGAGAACATGTAATATTCAGGCCTGTTTTTCAAGACTGGACAGCCATAGTAACTGCCTCGCCCACATTGAGCCATGGTTCTATCATAGTTAGCCTGTGTCCCTGAGATCAATATAAATAAAAGTAAAGGTTCCTTCAAACAGAAGTCAACTTGACTGTTGACTTCATAGATCCATCTCTGTAACTATTTGATCATAACAAGAAAAAAGTTTATTTCCAGATTTTTGTTTTCAATTGGCCAGTCTAACCCATCATTCTGGGGTTTCCTAGTATTCTTCTATCCCTGGATTAGCCTGGTCTGAGGTCGGATCCTGCTTCACTTTACTAAAAGAACTAGGGTCCCCCGGGCTAATTGGTGTTCTCTTTCCAGAGCTAATTCGAACTTTACTCCAAAAGAAATGTCCAAGCCCAGTTGCATGGTGAAGATGATAAGAGATGTCAACCAACATAATGGCAAAAGATACATGACACGGAAGCCTTTTCAAGCAGGCATGAAGGAATTTGCAAGAAGCCAAGAATTGTACCATGGATTTGGTTCATTAGATGCATTGCTTTGTAACTAAAGGAAACAGTGAAAAGAAAGGGAAATTTGTTAGAGGACCTGGGACTGGCACAGGCTTCCCGCTATAATCCATATATCAGTTTTGTTTTGAAATAATTGCTCGATAACAAAGGAAGAACCTCACTGTAGCGGAGGCAATCCTGGGAGAAAGAAAATAAAAGAGGAAGGAAGGAATAACTTGGTTTTCAACGAGGACCATCCATTGTTCATTAAACCTAACAAACAAAATTCTGGCCATCCTGCTTGGATGGCTTCTGTACCCTTGGGGAGGTTAATTTGCAGGGGCGGGCTGCTGGGGGTTTGCAGGGGTTTGGGAGAGCCCTATAGCTAAGATTGTGTGCAGTTCAGAGAATCCCCAAATGGCTGGCTGGCCCCGCCCCACCCACCATGCCCCTCCCATGAGTCCCCACGTGGCCCGTTTTGGATCCCAGATAAGTGCAGGGCATGCATGGAGGTTTAGGGAGGGCGAAAAAGCCCCTTGCAGTGGTACAGGAGGACGACCAAGCCACACACACCATGGACATGCCCACCCAGCCACCGGGCAGAGAACCCATTGTTAAAATATTTGAAGCCCACCCCCTGGTTATTTGATTTCAAATTTCAAAACCGAGAATTGGGTAGCTTAACAGCCATGCTGGGATGTTGCAGTCCTAGTCGACGATCCCTTAAATATGAGCCAGCAGTGTGTGGCAGCACCCCAAAAAGCTAATACAATCCTTGGTAGTATAAACAGAGGCATGGAATCAATATCACGTGAAGTATCACTTGAGACGTTCAAGAAGAGATTGGACTGCCGTTTGTCAGAAATGGTGTAGGGTCTCCCGCTTGGGCGGGGGTGGGGTGGGGGTTGGACTGGATGATCTACAAGGTCCCTTCCAACTCTGAGTATCTGTTATCTGTTACCGCTTTATAAAAGCCTTAGTAAGACCACACCTGGAATTCTTCATCCAGTTTTGGTCAACACAAAATAAAAAAATATGTTGAGACTCTGGAAAAGTGCAGAGAAGAGCAACTAAGATGATTAAGGGCCTGGAGACTAAAACGTATGAAGAATGGTTGCAGGAACTGGGTATTGCTAGTTTAGGCAAAAGAAGGACTAGGGGTGACATGATAGCCGTGTTCTGATATCTCAGGGGTTGCCACAAAGAAGAAGGAGGTCAACTTATTTTCCAAAGCCCCAGAACGCAGGACAAGAAACAATGGATGGAACTAATCCAAGAGAGAAGCAACCTGGAATTAAGAAGAAACTTCCTTGCAGTGAGGACAATTAACCAGTGGAACAGCTTGCCACCAGAAGTTGTGGGTCCTCCATCATTGGAGGCTTTTAAGAAAAAAAAACTGGACAGACACTTGACTGAAATGGTATAGGGTCTCCTGCTTGATCAGTGGGTTGGACTAGAAGACCTCCAAGGTCCCTTCCAACTCCAGATTGAATAATGTTCAAAGTGCCCATGGAATTAATAATTCATTGTCTAAAATGTGCATATACTGTATAATGTACTCTACATTTGTAAAACATTGACACATTTTGATTTTAGTATTGGAGAACATTCTTGAGAATGCTGTGAATAATCAAGAAAACAAATAAACCAAGGGAAACAAATCAACCAAGAGTTGTCAGTGGGAGCAGAAATGGCTAAGCTCAAATTATCATACTTTGGATGCATTATGTGATAACCCAGTTCTTTTGAGAAGTCTATAACATTGGTGGAAGTGATAGATATATAGGAGGAGGGGGGAGGAGGAAGAGGAAGGAGGGGAAGGAGGGGGAGGAGGAGAGAGGAGGAAGGGGAAGAAGGGGGGAGGAGGAGGAGGAAGAGGAGGAGGAGGAGGAGGGGAAGAAGAGGAAGGAGGAGGAGGAGGAGGAAGGGAAGAAGAGGAAGGTGGAGGAGGAGGAGAAGGAGGAGGAGGAAGAAGAGGAGGAGGAGGAGGAGGAGAAGGGAAGAAGGGGGAGAAGGGGGAGGAGGAGGAGGAGGAGAAGAAGAAGAAGAAGAAGAAGAAGAAGAAGAAGAAGAAGAAGAAGAAGAAGAAGAAGAAGAAGAAGAAGAAGAAAGAAGAAAGAAGAAAGAAGAAAGAAGAAGAAGAAGAAGAAGAAGAAGAAGAAGAAGAAGAAGAAGAAGAAGAAGAAGAAGAAGAAGAAGAAGAAGAAGAAGAAGAAGAAGAAGTTGTTCATTTTTTCTCAAACCAATACTGATGACGGTAAAAATTCCTTTCCATTGTCAGCCTTGGAAGCCGTATTTTTCCACGAGATGCAGCCTGCATTGTTTGCAAATGATCCAGCTTTTATATCGATCAATCCACTCCCTTTCTTCCTTTCCCCCTCCCCTCTTTGTGAAGCTGCTTCTACCTTCCCTGCTGAACATTTGTTTTGCTAAGCAGCCTTGTCTGCTGAGGTGGTGAGCACAAGGTGCCCTGGGAAATGGCCAGGGCAGAGAGCTGTCACAGAGCTTGTTCCAGAGAGTCACCTGGCTTGTATGTGTTAGAATGTCAGGTCTCTGCAGTTTGCAGAGAGTTCAAAGGTCAGAGTCCCAACTATACACCACAGCTGGGGAAATGAGAATTTTGTGCCTGAAGCAAAATGACGTCCACTGTTAACTCTTTGGAGGTCTTTCCAAACCTGGTCTTGCTTCATTTCCTTAGCTCTTTTTTCCCCGTCCACTTTCACATTGTTTCTCTTTTCTCCAAGGTGTGTCCAGATGATAAAGAATCCATTCAGGCTCTGACCTTTTCCAACAAATTATTATTATTATTATGTTTCTAGGAAAAGGCCGCAAAAAACAACCCATTACATTTGCTAACAATTTATCTTGCAAATGAGCAAGGCATGCTCCTTTCCTAAAAGAGACTGTGCTGTTCATTTTCTTCTTCTTGCAGTAAAGTATAATCGTACTCCACTTTTTAAAATTCTGGTCAATCTAATACAGCTTTAAAGAAAAAAAAAATTGCATGCAATAAAAAATTAGATTGAATGCCATTTCATGTACCAATTTGGAGCGGGGAACTATTTCTACAGTGGATGGAAACTAATCAAGAAGAGAAGCAACCTGGAATTAAGGAGAAATTTCTTATCAGTGAGGACAATTAAACAATGGAACAGCTTGCTTTCAGAAGTTGTGGGTGCTCCATCACTGGAGGTTTTTAAGAAGAGTCTAGATAATTACTTGTCTGAAATGGTATATGGCAGGGGCGTCAAACTCGTGGTCTGTGGCCTGGATGAGCCCGGATGATTCTGAGACATGTAATTCACTGTCACCCTTCACCCTGGTTTTCCCCCACCCCTCTGGGTGTGTCATAAGTCATATTCTCCAATGAAGATACTGCACGAGTCAAAAAGAGGGCTGTGAAAATATCTACAGACCCCTCACATCCTGGACATAAACTGTTTCAACTCCTTCCCTCAAAATGACACTATAGAGCACTGGACACCAGAACAACTAGACACAAGGAGAGTTTTTTCCCGAAAGCCATCACTCTGCTAAACAGATAATTCCCCAACACTGTCCAACTTTTTACAAAGTCTCTACTACTATTATTGTTAACCTTCTCATCGCTCCTTGTCACCCATCCCCTCCCACTTGTGACTGTATGACTGTAACTTTGTGGGTTGTATCCTTACGATTTCTATTGACTGTTTCCTAGTATGATTTGATTGCTTTTGTGCCCTATGACTATGATTCTTGAATCTTGACGAATGTATCTTTTCTTTTATGTATACTGAGAGTATTTACACCAAGACAAATTCCTTTTGTGTTCAACCACACTTGGCCAATAAAGAATTCTATTCTATTCTATTCTATTCTATTCTATTCTATTCTATTCTAT
>NW_020716964.1:39397-51294 GCF_900518725.1 Notechis scutatus | reverse complement strand
CACCACCTTCTCCTTCTTCTTCTCCTTCTTCTTCTCCTTCTTCTTCTCCTTCTCCTTCTTTCCATCAATCCATCTATATCAATCCATCTATATCAATCAATCTATATCAATCTCTCTGCCTCTATCTGTCTATCTATCTATCTATCTATCTATCTATCTATCTATCTATCTATCTATCTATCTATCTATCATCTATTTATATTCATCACCATTGTCTGTCTTCATCATCATAATCACTTCTTCTTCTCCTCCTCCTCCTCCTTCTTCCTCCTCCTCCTCCTCTTCTTCTTTCCATCAATCCATATCTATCTATCTATCTATCTATCTATCTATCTATCTATCTATCTATCTATCTATCTATCTATCATTTCTCTTCTTTCCTGGGTGCCTGAGTGTGTGGTCTATGATGGTATTGTCCAACTTACTGATTTCCAAGCTAAGCAGTTCACACACTATCCACTCCTTCATTCTTCCAACTTTCGTAAAATAATTTTTAAAACCCATGGTGCATGGAAACTGTGATTTTTAGAGCTAGAAACAGCATTACGTCTCCCTCTCATGCCAATTAAGGAAACTAACAAAGCTTCCTGGAATTCCGGAAGCTCAAAGGGGGTCAATTGTTATTTTTTTTCTCCTCTAGAATAAGAACCAGGTCATAAAAATAACAGAAAGGCGGAAGGGGGAAATGTGATGAACTTGTACAAGGTGGTAAAAATGAGCTCATTAAGTCCTTCCTTTAGGATTTACTCAGGAACCTTATTAAAACTATATTCATTTCACAGCAGCTGTGTAGGAAAGCAGAGGTGTCTGGTTTATAATAACTACAGTGACTCAATTTAAGGTCAAATATATCTGACCCAGATGTTTCCCAGGCTTACAGTTCCCTGTAGAAATCAGAGCTTGTTTTTTAACTACACATTCCAGTATTGATCTTGTGTGTGTGTGTGTGTGTGTGTTTCTATTCCCTTGTTCTTGCTGGTCTACTCAACTGTAAATGTCCACCTGTCAAAAAAGAGAGAGGTATATATACTTATTAATTTCTCTGGGACATACTGCTAAAAAAAAACCAAAGGTATGTTTAGAATCAGAGATCAGATTATTACAAAAAATATTTCTCGAGAATCTATAATTTTCAGGACTTGCTATTAATCAATAAATAAATCAGGATAGAGGTGAGAGGAACCTTAAAGGTCTTCTAGTCCAACCCCCTGCTCAAGCAGGGGACCTTATACCATTTCAAATAGGCGGTTGTCCAGTCCTTTCTTAAAACCCACAACTTCTGAAGACAAGCTATTCCACTGGTCAATTGTCCTCACTTTGAGGAAGTTTCTCCTTAATTCCTGTTATTACTCATTCAATCACCTCCACTGGGCTGTTCCCCTCAGTGGATCCCCAAGCTGACTGGCAAACCCACTCTTTAGGCTTTTATGAAAAGGTAGGAGGGTTGGGGACTATCTCACATGGGGAAGATGTTCCAGAGGGCACAAGCCAGAGGTGGGATTCAGCAGGTTCTGACCAGTTCCAGAGAATTGGTAGCGGAAATTTTGAGTCGTTTGGAGAACTGGCAAATCCCACCTCTGACTGGCCCCGCCCCCATCTCTTCTCTGCCTCCCATTGTGTCCCAGCTGATCAGCTGGGTCTCCTTTGGTTGCCCTGCACAGGAGAACGGAGCTGGAAAGCAGGTTAGTGGGGTGGGGAGGGAAGGAGGATTTTGCAGTAACCTTCCTTCAGGAGTGTGGAGGGAATGGAGATTTTACAGTATCCTTCCCCAAGCCACACCCACCAAGCCACGCCCACCAAGTCATACTCACAGACCGGTAGAAAACATGTTTGAATCCCATCCCTGGCGGGAGCCACAGCAAAGAAGGTCCTCCTTCTCAACACCAGCTGGAATCATTGGACTGACCGGACCCTCCACCTGCCTCCTCTGCCTACAGAAATGGTACAGGTCATCCCTAGTAGGGTGAGACGGTTCCTCAAGTAACCTGGATCCTGGCCACGAAGGGCTTTAAAAGTGATCGCCAATACCTTGAATCCAGGAGTGGTCTTTTGGGTGTTCACAGGGGTTGAGAGAGCCCTTAGCTAAGATTCTGTGCAGTTCGGAGAACCCCCAAATCCCACTCCTGGCTGGCCCCACCAACCTCTCCCGGCCTCTCCCAGGAGTTCCCACGTGGCCTGTTTTGGATGCGGGAATTGCGTGCACAGAAGCTCACGAGAGGGCAAAAAAATGGGCCTCCTGGAAGTTCGGGAAGGCTGGAAATGAGCCCATTTCTAGCTTCCAGTTTTCGCCCTCCCGGAGGCTCAAGGAAAGTCCACCCAGCAACTGGGCCAAGAACCCTTTGCTAAAAATTTTGAAGCCCACCCCTGCTTGAATTGCACTTGGAAGCAGAGGGGCAACTAATGAAGTCGTGGAGCAGTGGTGTTACAGAAGCCATTCTTGGGCCCCCAAAAAACTGCCTGCATTGCCACATTCTGTTCCAACCATCCTATGAATATTAGAGTTTAGTTTACTTTACTTTATTGTCATTGCACCTCGTGACAATGAAATTAAATGCCATCTTCAGTGTGCGTTGTAACTATAAAAATAAAACACAAACACACATCCTTCACATTCTACACAACTGAATCCCGATATTACATTAATGTTGCACTATACAGTAGAATTCAATATAGTTACTGTCCTGGGATAGAAGCTGTTTTTCAGCCTATTTGTCCTTCTTTTTATTGTCCTGTACCGTCTGCCAGATGGGAATAGTTCAAAAAAAAAAAAAAAAGGGTTCCCAGGATGAGATGGATCTTTGAGAATGTTTTGAACTTTCTTAAGGAAGTGGGAGCTATAAAGTTCTTCCAAAGAGGGGAGAGGGCAACTAACAATCTTCTGGGCAATGATGTTCATCCTCTGGAGTGCTTTCCTATCTGCCACTGTGCAACTGGCAAACCATACAGAGGTGCAGTATGTTAAAATACTCTCTATGATGCAGCGGTAGACGGTCACCAGCAGTTTTTCATTCAGTTGTTGTTTTCTGAGAAGTCTCAGGTAGTATAATCTCTGCTGGGCCTTTTTGACCAGGGCTGCAATGTGGGCACCCCAGGTCAGGTCCTCTTTTATGGTAACACCCAGAAACTTAAAACTGGCCACTTGCTCCACTCGGTCTCCATTGATAAGTAAGGGCTAGATGTCTGATCTGTTCCTTCTATAGTCCACTATAAACTCCTTGGTCTTATTGGTGTTAAGGACCAGGTTATTGTCTGCACATTTATCATGCTAAGACAAGGTGGTGTTTATCAATATTTACTTTCTTTTGCTCAAAAAAATTGAATGTATCAGTGATGCAGCTGAAGAAGAATGTTGTGCACAAACAGAGGCAGTTTTGTGGGGAGTGGAGGAAAAAGAGAGAGATTATATTTGTATTTGAAAAGATTTCCAACCAACCAACCCCCCCCCCCCCCCCCGAGAAAATGCATGCTAAAAAAGAACAGTGTTAGGTTTATTTGCATTAAAACAAAATTGGGAATTTACATTTAAATCTGCATCCAACAGGGGAAATCGCACTGAAGAAAACCCCTTGATGCTTCACACATTGAAAATGAAAACGGGGGGGCTTTCCCCCCCTTCCTAATAACCTTTTGATTTTAATCCGTTTCAAATACAGTCAAATCAGAATGCCCTCCTACAAAATAGAGTTAAATTCACCGGCGTGTTCCTGAAACCTGCTTGGAGATTCCATCTGAAAGAAGAACATTTCAACTCCATCAGCAAACCGAGTCCTACCTCCTGTTGTGGATCTGTCTGTGCCTGTATCAATGCCAAAGAATTTACATGTGAATAAGAAATAATTATCTGTGAGGCCACGGGCTGGGATTTAATCATTATTATTTTTTTATTCCTCACCAACAATATTGCCTTATCTTTATGGAAGCAGTACAAACCATCAAAGAGCTGTTGCCGATGAACTTGCTAATGAGTTTCCAATACTTAACCTTGTAGTTTGCTTCATTACAGAAATAGCATTCCCATACAGATAGTTCGTTTAGAATCCCGGCAATCTTCCAGGGCTGGAATTCTCATTTATTTATTTATTTTTACTTTTATTCATTCAGGAAAGACTGAATGGGAATCATATTTCCATCTGCTAAGGAGACACATGAAAATTTCTCAATGGCATTGTCTGAAACCAGGAAGGAAGGAAGGAAGAAAGGAAGGAAGGAAGGAAGGAAGGAAGGAAGGAAGGAAGGAAGGAAGACAGACAGACTATAGAAGATCAGATATTGCAGTAAGGCATTTGATAAAGTAGACCAGAACCTATTTTTTCATAAGCTAGAAAAATGTGGGATAGACAGCATCACCCCCAGATGGATATGCAACTGGCTGACAAACTGTACTTAATGAGCAGTCCTTAATAACACTACATCTGCATAATGGGAAGTAAGCAATGGGGTACCACAAGGTTCCATCTTAGGCCCTCTTCGATATCTTCATAAATGACTAAGAGGGAATAGAGGTAAATTCATCAATTTGCAAATAGCGTTAAGCTGGCAGAAATAATCCAATACCTCAGAAGACAAGCTCAGGATCCAAAAAGATCTTGACAGACATGAACAACGGGCCCTATTCAACAAAAGATGGCAAGTCTAGAGAAAAGAAGAACTAGCAGTGACATGATAGCAGTGTTCCAGTATTTGAGGGGCTGCCACAAAGAAAAGAGGGGTCAACTTATTTTCCAAAGCACCAGAAGGCAGGACAAGAAACAACAGATGGAAACTAATCAAGAAGAGAAGCAATCTGAAACTAAGGAGAAACTTCCTAACAGTGAGGACTGGAGAATTAACCAGTAGAACGGCTTGCCTTCAGAAGTTGTGGGTGCTTCATCGCTGAAGGTTGTTAAGAAGAGACTGGACAGAAACACCATAATATAAGAGCCAGGTAGTGTGCTTTCTGAAATTCAGGAGTGAAGGAAGTTATTTCAGCCAGATTATTCTCTTTATCTTACTATCTAGAGCAGTGGTGGCTAACCTTTTTGGGCTCCTGTGCCAAAAATTGAGCACGTGCTTCCACACTCGCACTCATGTGCCAGCACCCAGAAGGCAATGCGCACCCCCCATGCCCCCTATGCATGCGCACGCAATCACCACCCACCCATCCCCACCGCCCCCTTACTTGCACTGTGCCTTACAGCTGATTTATGGTCGGTTTGAGGCCTTTTTCGGCCTCCCAAAGGCTTGAGGAAGGCTTCTGCAGGCTTTGCAGGATGAAAACTAGCCCCATTTCATCACTTCCTGTATTTTCAGAAAAACAGGAAGTGACAAAACGGGGCTAGTTTTCGGCCTGCAAAGTTTGCAGAAACCTGCAGAAGCCTTCCTCAAGCCTTTGGGAGGCCGAAAAAGGCCTCGAACCAGCTGAAAATCAGCTGTGAGGTGCGGGCATGCCCAGTGAGGTAACTTTGCCTGCAGCTCACGTGCCAGCACAAATGGCTCTGCGTGCCACCTGTGGCATGCGTGCCATAGGTTCACCATCACGGATCTAGAGGAAAAGTTTTCCAGGCTCAGGAGACTGTAATATTCCATTTGGGATTCTCTATGGCCATAGAAGAAGGTGATGTCTAGGATGTGTGGAGAAGTGAAAAACAATGCATAGACTATGGCAAACAAAGCAAAAATGTCCCCTTCCCAACCCTGAAAACAAAGGTTTTCTACTCACCTGTTACTCAAAGGATCAAAAAACCTTTCAGGTCTCTGCCTGGTTCAAACCACCTTTGTGATAAACCTCCACATAATAACTGGGATCCTTGAAAATTGCCATCCATCTGAATTCACCTATCCATCTGGCTCCAGAATGAGCACAATGATTATATATCTATTTTATCCTTGATCAAAAAGCCCAACTTTATATTCTTCCCTTTTATTTCTAACAGTCTTGAACTCTGATGCCTTCAAATTATGTTCTAGAACTCTATTTCTTTTCATTTTTTTTCTTTGTCCCTTCTCACTAAAGCTTTCAAAACTTGAACAATTTTCTTTTGTAATTCCAATATAGGAAAGTTATCTAGGTCATTCTTTTCATATGTATATTCCTTTTAACTATTATCACATCAGCTGGTTTCATTTGTATATCCAGTGAGGCATTTTTTCAACATAAAGTTCAACCATTCTGAGATTGTTACAAAGAAAGGCTGATGAAACACTATCAGAATTTCAAAATGCTCATTAATCAACAATGATGATTAGGGGACTGGAGGTGAAAACATGTGAAAAACAGGAACTGAGGGTGGCTATTTTAGTGAAGAGAAGGACCAGGAGAGACATGTTAGCAGTCTTCCAATATTTGAGGGGCTGCCACAGGGAGGAAGGGGACAAGCTATTTTCCAAGGCACCCGAAGGCCAGAAAAGGAATGGATGGAAACTGATCAAGGAGAGATTCAACCTAGAAATAAGGATAACTTTTTCTGAGAGTGACAACAATCAACCAATGGAACAGAAGTTGTGGGAGCTTTATCAATGGAGGCTTTCAAGAGACTGGATTGCCATCTGTCAGAAATTGTGTAGGATCTCCTGCTTGGGTGGGTGGGTTGGACTAGATGACCTACAAGGTCCCTTCCAACTTTGTTAAATCTGAAGTGATTATTCACCTGCTTAGATCATAGAAAAAGTGAAAGGAACCAAAGGGATTTCTTGTTTTCATGTCACAAATACCATAGACTCACAAGCTTTTCAATTATGGATTACATCATGAACTCTGATTGTCTAACTTTAGGATATTTTACCTTCTTTTTAGAAGTTATTTTGAGTATAATTTAAAATCCACTTCTTTCATGACTTCAAACTTCAGGGGGAGATCAAAGAGTTCTAAATTACACCCTCAAAATCTTTACGGTATTGGATTTTGGGAGCAATCATGCAGAGGGATTCCTTACTAGAAACATAAATATGATAATGAGAAGTCCTTGGTGCCCTCTGAGCTTGGTTGTTTTCTTGCATTACCCCAAAGATGATTTTCAAGAGGCAACTGAACTAACCAAAAAAATCTAACTGCCTCTTGAAAATCACCTTTGGGACAACTGTGACTTGGATGACTGAGAATCTCCATAAATACTTTATTGCATTACCCAACTAGGTAACATAATCAGTGCTAGAAGGGAGTGGGGTTTGCAGAAAGGAGGTGGAAGTGGAAGAGGAGGAGGAGGAGGAGGAGGAGGAGGAGAAGGAGGAGAAGGAGAAAGAGGACAAGTTTGGGATCCTTGATGCTCTCTGAGCTTGGTTGTTTTCTTGCAGACATTCATTACCAAAACTAGGTAGCATCCTCAGAGCTAGTAAGGCATGGGGTAGGCTCTGAGATTATATTTTAAAGGCTTGCCATGACAGTGTTGATGGGATGGTCTTAGGTTTTTTTTGATTAGGTTGATTACTGTTAGCTCAGTTGGCAAGGATTGGATCAAGGAATTGTCAAACAAGCTAACAGTAAACAGCCCAACCAAAGAAACTCGAAGGCCACTGCCATCAACTAAGAACTCAATAAAGTTCATTGTTCTACACATTCTTCTTCAGTGTTCTACGCATTCTTCTTCAAACATTTTTACTACCGGTTCTGTGGGCATGGCTTGATGGCTTGATGGGCGTTGTGTGACTTGGTGGGCATGGCGGGGGAAGGATACTGCAAAATCCCATTCCCTCCTCACCCCACTAACCTGCTTTCCAGCTCCGTTCTCCTGTGCAGGGCAACCAAAGAAGACCCAGCCGATCAGCTGGGACTCGATGGGACTCAGAGAATAGATGGGAGCGGGGCCAGTCAGAGGTGGTATTTGCCAGTTCTCCGAATGACTCAAAATTTCTGCTACCGGTTCTCCAGAACTGGTCAGAACCTGCTGAATACCCACCTCTGTTCTTTCTGAGGGGGACTTTGGTGCTCTCTCAGCTTACTTCTTTTCATGAAGACATTTCATTATCCAACTAGGTAGCATCTCCAATGTCAGTCTCATTCTTCTCTCTATGGAAAATTGTGTGTGCTATCCAGTTAGTCTTCAACTAACTGGATGACCAAAATTCAGCCCAAGATTTCTGTTGCTAAGTGAGACTCAGTCGATGAATGAGTTTGGTCCCATTTTACAAACTCTCTTGCCGCAATTGTGAAGATAATCACTGCAATTGTTCAGATAATAATGCAGTTGTTAAGTTAATCTGGCTTCTCCATTGAACCAGTAGTGGGATTCAATATTTTTTACTACCAATTCTGTGAGAATGGCTTGGTGGGTATGGCAGGGGAAGGATACTGTAAAATCTCCAGTCAGAGGTGGTATTAGCCGGTTCTATGAACTATTCAAAATTTCCGCTACCGGTTCTCCAGAACTGGTCAGAACCTGCCGAAAAGCACCTCTGCATTGAACTATGCTTGTCAGAAGGTTGCAAAAGCGGATCACATGACCCCAGAACACTGCAACCATCATAAGTACAAGCCAGTTGCCAAGCATATGAATTTTGATCATGTGACCATGGGATGCTGCAATGGTTATAAGTATGAAAAATAGTCATCTTTTTCAGGGCTGTTGTAATTTTGAACAGTTACGAAAGAAACTGTTGTAAGTAGTGTACAAGCCACTGTACAAGCCACAGTGGTGCAGTGGTTAGAGTGTAGTACTGCAGGCTACTTTTGCTGACTGCTGTCTGCCTGAAATTTGGCAGTTCAAATCCCACCAGTGTCAACTAAAAAGATACTCCGTTGGTCTTTTTAGCTGCCAGAAAAAAAGGAGTGGGGGAAAACAAGGCATTCTTGAAATGTCTAGATATCAACTCAGCAGCCCAAAGTTGTTGGAACATAAGAAGGTTATTGGAGAGCATGATGGAGGACTCTTGGAGACTGATGTCATTGTTTGTTCCTTGGTTTGTGGACTCATTTTCCTTTCCTTTGTTTTGCTGGACTGGGTGCAGGTTCAAGGTTGACTCAGCCTTCCATCCTTCCAAAATGGGTAAAATAAGGACCCAAATTGTTGGAGGCAAGAGGCTGACTCTGTAAACCACTTAGAGAGGGGCTGTAAAGCACTGTAAAGCAGTATATAAGTTTAAGTGCTAAGTTCTATAAATGTTTCCCCAAAAAGGGAGAATTCTATCATCTCTCTAGAAAACCTTTCCTTTTTTGGAGAAAAAAAAAATGCTGCTTATAATTTGTTGTTCTCATTTCCAGACCCACGAGGACAATAAAAGACATCAAAGTGGAGCTACTTCTATTAACATTAGAATTAATGGACAAGAGCATGTTAGTATCTCTTTTCTTTACAGCGGTATTGAATGTGTGATCTAATTACAGATTGTTATGTTCCTGAAATTAGCAAGCAATTTGTAAATTATGGAGGGGAAAAAAAAAACCCAGATTGCAGAACTGCAGAAACGATTAAGGGGAAGAAAAACTGAAATGGCAAGAGGGGAGAGAATTCAGACTGAGAACCGTAATTCAGAGCAGTTTGCAGGATCCAATCTGGGTGGGTCACTGGGACCAGAGGTTTTATCTTCTGAGCTTTCGGACTGTTCCTGGAGTCCATCCTTAGGGGATTTCTCTCTGTAGCAGAGTTTGTGCTTTGGGTTATTCAGAGTTGTCAGTCCTGCCTCAGTCAGGTCCCTTAGGAAAGAAAAACCTCCAACTCCATTTGGTTGAAGTGAAAGGGTTTTTTTTATTATTATTATTATTATTAAAGGCTGATAAAGTCAGACTAGAACTAAATTTCCCATGCCCAAAAGTTCCAATTCCCCTCTCCCTTCATCCCAGCCTTCCCCCATGACAAGTTCATCTTCAGCCAATGAAGAACATCATAAGTGTTTAGAGGACGCTGAGAGGTTTGGCGTGATTCACATTCCGATCCCAGGTTGCATGTCCTTGAGTGCTGACACAAACTGGTCCCATGCTTTGTTAAGCTGTCAGCCTGCTCCCTATTTCCCATCACATCCACATACATGTTTATTGACCATTCGTCCTCCTCTCCCTCCTTAACCTTTGAGGGCAGGATGCCAGCAAGATAACAAGCTGAAGATAGTAGACTTGATTATTTATATGGTGCCTGGTTATGTGTGGCTTTTTGATTGTTGACACAGTGTTTTTCCTCCTCCTCCTCTTCCTCTTCTTCCTCTTCCTCCTCCTCCTTGTATCCCCACTCCCTTCGAGTACTGATGATGTTACATAGCTGGGAAATGATATCTCTGCAAAGACAACAACCAATCTCAGAGAGAACCAAGGACCCCAAAGTTCAACCCTGAGCTACAGATCTTCCCTTCTATTGCAATATTCTTTCTCTGCAATTTTTGGGAGCTCAAGAGAGCCTTCCCCAAGAGGTGAAAAATAATATACTCGAGATATATTAATTCTCAATATCAAATCTCTTTCTTTGCCTAGAACGTGTTTTGCAGTTTAATAATACAATGGCATTAGCATAGAAATAGCCTCGTGTCTTCATTAGTTATGCTGATGAATGACAGATTTTTGATACAACAGGGAACATATCTTATTACTTCTTGGGACCTGTGAAGACAATAAACAATGTTTCAGAACTTCATAGGAGAGTCTCCATGCAGAAACCACTTCTCAGGTAGAAGAAAACCTAGAAAGTCAGATCAAGTTGGGTTAAAATAACCAGAACAAAACTAACAACTCTGAAATTCCATTCAATTTATAATTTCTGTTAGGTAGTTAAAATCCAACCTGGTGTAATGGTGGGCATTCACACAGCAGGCTTCACCAGATCAGGAAGGAATCTAGTTGATTCATTTGCATAGCATGCCTAATTTGATTAGTCTGGGTGTTGTTTTTTTAATTAATTTTCTTTTTTTTATTATTTGTTTTGTGAAGCGTAAGTTGAGCAAACGTGACCCATCTGGTTATAGTTTATGATGGAGCACAATTGTAAAAAGCCAAAGGATCTTGTTGGTTCAGTAATCAGGGTTAGTGTTTGGCAATTACTCCAATTAAACCATGAGTCTCGAGCCAGACTTCCAAAACTTCAAAAGGATTTATTGGGAGTTAACATGTCCGGCACTGCCTGGGTGTAGCCGACTCTGAGACACATCATTCATTGTCACCCTCGACCCTGGTTTTTTCCCCCACCCCTCTGGGTGTATCATAATTCATATTCTCCAATGGGACACATCCATAGTCAAGAGTCATCCATCATACTCTCCAGTTAGATTTTTGCACGGCAGAAACTTCAGTCACCTAGTTACAATCTCTACAAAACTCTGTATGGAATGCACTTTCGATTTCCAAGCTGCCACACTGCTCTTTCAAACCCCTTTCCTCCTTCCCTTTCTGTTGACAACTATAAAATGGCCCTATAAATGTTTTATGAATAGGCAGTGTGCTGTGTTCACACAACCATTTTATGATCTCGAGCCAGTCATTTCTCTCAGCCCGTACTACTTCATGAAATGTTATTTGGGGAGAAATTCTTGTATACAGCCTTGGAATGACCAGGGAAAATGCAAGATGAAAATGTAATAATTAAAACCTTTGGACAGGTTGACATTACAAAGCCCTTATTGGTATCCTCACCATGATACATAAACACTCGTTTATCAATTTGAAAATATCACGGTGTGTTTTTGGTTGGAGTCTAAAGTGTCAAAAGCAGATTAACAATTGAAAATTTGTGCAAATCTCAATCCATTCTACTCCATTCTGTAATCCGTGTGCTGTCCATTACACTCAATAAAATTCCCAGTTCTTAGCATTCTTCTCTCTGTGGAAGATTGTGTGTGCAATACAGATAGTCCTTGTGATGATCTGGGACAAGGCACAAAGGTCACACAACCAGCTGAGAATTCAAACTCCCCTTCAATTCTCCAAATGTCCCCCCAAATGCTCCCATGCTCTTGGCAAGTCCCAGAGCAAAGTGTGCATACACACACACACACACACACACACA
>NW_020716964.1:0-14936 GCF_900518725.1 Notechis scutatus | reverse complement strand
AAGAAGAAGAAGAAGAAGAAGAAGAAGAAGAAGAAGAAGAAGAAGAAAAAAAATGTAGGTGAAAGTGTGAGTCAGTCTTGACAGAAATTTGCAGTGTTCTGGAGACGTGCAATCACTTCTTGCAACCTTCTTACAAGCAAAGTCAGAATCACTTAACAACCTTGATGCTAACTTCTCCTCTTCTCTCCTTCCTTCCATCCTTCCTTCTGTCCTCTTTCCTCTTCTTCCTCCTCCTCCTTTCTTCTCCTCCTCCTTCCTCCTCCTCCACCACCACGATCATCATCATCATCTGGAAGAAGGCCAAGGAAAATAAAATAACTACTGAACAATTGCATATTATCACTATATATCCCTATTTGCCTCTAAGGTGCTTTTTTCAACAGGCAACTGGACTTTCTGTTTTTTTCTTTTCATTTTGCTTCTCATCCAAGAAGGTTCTTCAAGTGCTGAGTCCAGTTTCCTCTTGAAAAAACAAACAAACAAACAAAAAAACCTTTGGGACAACCATGACCTGGAAGACGGAGAAAATCTCCATAGACGAACTGCCTATCATGTTCTTGCTTAGACAAGCCCATCTGGCTGAGGACCATGCCTCATCCAGGGGTGGGCTGCTGTGGGTTTGCAGGGGTTCAGGAGAGCCCCTAGGTAAGATTCTGTGCAGTTCGGACAACTCCCAAATTCTACTCCTGGCTGGTCCCACTCCGCCCACCCCTCCCAGGAGTCCCCATTCAGCCTGTTTTGGATGCAGGTAAGTGTAGGGGGTGCACGGAGGTTTGGGGAAGGCAAAAAACGACCCTCCCTGAAGTTCAGGAAGGCCAGAAATGGGTCTGTTTCTGGGTTCCAGAGAGCCTCCAAAGCCCAGGGCGGTTGCTTTCACCTGCCCATAGGCTCGGGGAGACTGGGAGGGCAAACCCCACCCCTGCTGTACTGCAGGAGCCTGACTAGGCCACGCCCACCATGGTCACACCCACCCAGCAACTGGGCAGAGAACCCTTTGCTAAAAAAAATTTGAAGCCCACCCCTGGCCTCATCCTGTCCTAAACTTGTCCTGAAGACTGACTTCCCACAACCCTCCTTTATCCTGTAACTGAGGTGATTCGTTCCATACCTATGTCCTGCCACGCCCTTCCTGCACCAAAGGACAATATCTTTGGTGAAAGAAAAGCTAGATTAATTCACAAGCTGTATCATTTAGAAATCCAGAGGTTAATTGAAACAATTAGCCTGTGGTCACTCATGTAGACAGCACAGAAGCTACCATTCCCAAGACACCAACCCCTGACTCATGGAAGCTGCTTTAAAATCCTTAAATAATGGTGCACCAGGAGTGGATGAATGACTGGCATCAGAGTTTCAACCGTGGTAGAGGTGATCCTGAGTTTTGTGGGTTTTTGTTTGCTTGTTTGTTTGTTTAAAAAAAAAAACACTCCTGCCCTATACCATTCTGGACAAAGGGGATGGGTGGCTTAAATGTTTTTGTATAAGATACATCTTTCTACACATACTTTTTCAAATACTGTAGTGTCATGACCCCTGCAATTTGTTTCCTTATTTGTATTTATTGAATGGAGATATACTAGCAAAATTTCCTAAACATATGTAGATGGGAATTTTCCCCTTCCTTACTTCCTTTTTTTCCCTTCCTTCCTTCCTTCCTTCCTTCCTTCTTCCCTCCCTCCCTTCCTTCTTCCTCCCTCTTTCCCTCCCTCTTTCTCCAACTCTCCTTCCTTATTTCCTTCCTTCTTTGTCCCTCCCTCTTCTTCCTTCCTCCCTCTTTCCCTCCCTCCCTCCTCCCTCCCTCCTTCTCTCCCTCTCTCCTTTCATTCCTTCCTCCCTCCCTCCCTTCCTCCCTTCCTTCTTCCTCCCTCTTTCCCTCCCTCTCTCCCTCCCTCCCTTCCTTCCTTCCTCCCTCTCTCCTTTCTCCAGCTTTCCTTCCTTTCTCCCTCCCTCCCTCCCTTTTTTGGTGACCACAGACATTTTTAGTAAATGCCATTTTTGGAAATGCAAACTGTTCCACAAGACTGAAGAGAATAGGGCTGGTACTCAAGCACACGCTTCTTTCTTGTGGATTTACGAAGAACAGATGGCGTACGTTTCATTAAAAGCGAATTTCCTCCACCCTTAACCCAAAGGATGACAGTAAGAACTTACCCCTTTTCAAAACCAGCATTTTGAAACTGAACTTTCTGATTTCAATCTTAGAGCTCCTCACTACTCTGGTCCTGGAGTTATCAGAAAGCACTCCCTTGAAAGACAGGTAGAGAAATGAAAGATAGCGGACATGAAAACCTCTCAGATGTTATTGAAGTCCTACTTCCGAAACTTCAACATCTCTCCTTAATAGTGAGGGTTACCGTGGTTCAGCAACATCTGCAAAGTCCCAGATTCCAACGTCTGTGTTAGTTGAATATCTGTAACTTGGAATGACAGAGTCCTGCACCACATTCCCTCACCGTTCTTTCACAAGGCTGCAGTGATCCGGTGAAGTTTTGGGGACTACCAAGCTGAAAGTTATAAAGATCTGGAAATAATAAACCCTCAAATCAGCCTTATTTTTAACTTTTCAGAAATCTGTCTTACGTATTAATAAGCTATTCATGAAAGCTTTGGTTTCTTTTCAAACCGGGACCCATGGTGCTGTGCAACGAAACGCCAAATAACAATTTTGCTCAAGGCATTTTGGAGAAGGAAGCATGTCTTTGAAGTTTTGGGCTGCATGCATTCACACACATAAGCATATATCCATATGTATACTGTACACAAGGGAGCTGTTCCAGAACGTTTGGTCTGTAACACTTTCAAGTCTTTGCAGCAGCCACGTGAACCTGACAAAAGACACAGTTGCTTTAAAGTACTGCAGAAAGGTGCTGTATATTACCATTTGGAGAGGGTAGACCACCTATCTCCTATTCACAACATGCTCCTTTCAGCATTTCCAAGAAAGGCTCTACACCTCTTTGCATTATGCACTCTGAGGGCACAGATAAACCTCCAAGTGGTCTTAATGACTGGGATGACCCGGGGCATGGCACAAAGGCAACACAGCCAGAATAATAAGTAGGGGTCCCTTTATTTGCTCCAACTTTGCCCCCAATATCCTGGTTACCTTCCGGTCTGGAGAAAAACTCTCCCAGGAACCTGCAACGGCCTTTGACTACAGATATTTCAATCCAAAACATTATAAACAGAAAACTTTAAACTATGAATTCAGCAAGACAAGATAAGGTAATAAATCTGGCAGGGCAAGATAAGGAGTTCCAGAAGTGAAGTAACACGGCAGTTAAATCAAACCAGTTGGGAGGATGCCAGGAACTCACATAACAGCAGCCAACATGAGATAAACTCAACATTTGTTTCTGACAAACGCCCCTCCCAAACTGCCTCTCCTTTAAACTCCCTCCCAGGTGTGCCTTGTGAAGGGAATCAGGGCCCTTTCCTCCCTCGTAAGCCATACTCTCTTCTCCGTTCTTCCCTGAGTGCCCTAGAGAGGGGGTGGGCCTTGGTCTTCCTCTGAACCCCCTCTCCCTTGTTCTACCTCTTCCCTGCTCTGCCCAGTTTGACATCCTTCTTTTTCCACTGATTTGGTTGTTCACCCAGGATGGAGAAGTGGCCTTTCCCTAGTAGCACCCAGTCCTTAAAGGTCATATCCATTGACAGACGTGACTTCTAGGAAATTTTCCAGATCACTTTTGAAGCTCATTCACCTACCATATCCTGACATCTTGTGGCATATCTATAGGTGAAGGAGTGGCAGAATCTGAGGGTGGAGTGAAAAGAGGGATTAGTTTAGAATCCTTACATAGTCACAAGCAAGCAACCTCCAATCTTTCTTGAATTCTGTTGACCCAGATCTAAGCAGGTGCTAACTGTGAGTTCAGGATATTAATGTTAGGCATGAAAAACCAGGTCAACATGTGAAGATCCAATGCAACCAATTTGTTGCTACTCATCTCTTTACACATAAATCTTCTCAACTAACAGCACCTGCTTGGAATTAGGTAGGACTCAAGGAATTCACTTGAATATTTTGGCTACCAAATGAGAAGAGAGGACTCCTTGGAAAAGATCCTGATATTGTGAAAGATTGATGGCAAAAGGAGAAGGGGACATCAGAGGATGAAATAGTTAAATGGTGCCATTGGCATAATGAACATGAATTTGGGCAAACTTTGGGAGACAGTAGAGGATGGGGGAGGGGCTGGGGATGGCATACTATGGTCCATGGGGACATGAAGAGCCAGACATGACTTTGCAACAACAATGTAATTCAAGGGAGGTTGGATTTAGTTCACTTTGTGGCTATGTAGGGATTCTAGACTGATCCCTCTTTTAACTCTGCCCTCAGGTTCTGCCACTCCTTCTCTTACTATATCCCATAGATTGATTACATGTTGTGTAACACAACACAAATAGGCCATTGTATCTGACTAACCAATAAATTTAACTAACTAGCTAAAGCAGGGGTGTTAAACTCAAGGGCCGCAGGCTGGATATGGCGATATGGTCCATGGGGCTGTCCTGGAAAATATAAGGGGCTGGCCCGTGTTGCTTCAGCTCGGTCTACCCAGTGTGAAGAGGAAACATCAGGCCAGCATAGCTTCAGCCCAGTCTACTCAGTGCGAAGAGAAAAGATTGGGCTAGTGCAGCTTCGACCAGTGTGGTCTACTCAGTGCAAAGAGGAAACATACCAGCAGATAGGGAAGTGGCGTCAAGCTGGATACACCCACCCAGTTAGCCATGACCCATGAGTGGTGTAAAGCTGTCCACACCCACCCAGTTGGCCACACCCAGCCAGTCACCCATGCCTGGCCAGCCCCCCAAGGTCAACCACAATCCTCAATGAAATTGAGTTTGACCCCCCCTGAGCTACACAATAATATAAAGATAAAAAATGGAATAGAATTGATGAATAGAAAAAAACCAGAATGAACTTCCGAAAGGATAGTGACGGCTCTCATCAGTAGAAATCTGCTGAAAAATAGTACAAAAAGTGTTTCGCAACTTTTTTTTTTTTTAAAGACAGCTGGAGGTTGTTAAGGAGATAAGATATAATTATTCCATCTGGACCTTGGCCAGGTCACCAAGGTTAATCATTTACCTTCTGGAGGAAAAAAAACAACATAAAAACAGTTAATGGCTGGAAATAGAGAGTGAATGGATATCAAATCAACAACCCTTCCAGGAGCTTTGTGAATCACACTGTGGTGCTATTACGGTGTTCATCTGTGGACCCAGAGGGCAAGCGATGCGCGTGGCTTTATAGCCCACAAAATCAGATTGCACCGTGCCTGCCATTGCTATGCAAACACACTTCAATTAAAGTGCATAAAAGAAACATGGGATTCCATCGAGGCCTATCATCTCTTGAAAACAGTTTATTCCACGCTCAACATAAAACTCTCAATGTGGTTACATAAGATTTTTTGGGGAATGGATTTATGAACATCTGAAGTTTCCTTCCGATGCCACTTATGTTCTCCAATTTTTAAATATATTTTATTGTCTTTCTGCTGTGCAAGGAGGGATTCTTCCAAAGTGGGGTGAGTCTATACTGCTTAAAATTCCATGCTCTTCCACAGATTACTCCATTAAGCACAATGTTTTCCAGCCTGTATAGATTAGAGTAATTAAACTTGTCCTCAAAGACCTAAGCACTTTGCTTAGGAAATTGTTCTTCTGCCTAGAGCACATTTGAGGTGATTTGCTATAATATTATCTTTGAGAATTTAGTGGCCATAATGTCGCAAAAAACAGAAAGATATGGAGCCCAGAAAATAAGGCATGGATGCTTCTGAATGCACACCACATTTTAAAGTTTTAAATGGAAGTTTTGGTCCTTAATTCTTAAGTATAAAAGGAGAATGATCCGGATGTATTTACATGAATGTGTTAGAAACTTCCCCAGAAACCAAGAAAAATACATGGAATAACTTTTGAGTAGTTTTGTTTTAAATTGTTCTTCTATGGACAGAATCTTGCCAAACTAAAGCAATTATTCACATAAGTATAGATAGACTCCAAGAATCGCTAGGGAGGAGCTGTTTTAACCATCTTCCTGCTTATCAGACATTCCAAGCTTCACTGCCTTTTTGCCCTCTGTAATGCATCCCTCCCCCCTTCTGGGAATCCAGGCTACATTCCACTACATCATGCCATCCAGAGCTCTGTTGTGGATCACATGCATGAAGGAAAACTCACTCCAGTTTTAAACAAGTTCTCTAAACTAAGGACAATGCAGATATACCCCAAAATGTCCAGACTGAAGTGTATCTGAATCCATATTGCAGATGATTTTTTCCATGATTCGGCTTTATAGCTACTGTACAGTATCCTAGAAAATTTCTGACTGGGATAATGCAAAACTCTAATTAATGTTAATTGCTATCCTTATGATCACCCTGCACCTTCCAATGCCCTGTATTTGGGGAATGAGTGAACTTGCTTGGTTATCCAAAGATAAGGCGAGAGTAAAAGAGGCAAGAGCTAGGTAACCTATCAAAGATAGGATTAGGAGGGACGTGATAATTGTCTTCCAGTACTTGAGGGGATGTCACAGAGAAGTGGGGATAGACTTATTCTATAAAATACCAGAGGGCAGGACAAGAAGCAATGGGTAGAAGCTTGTTAAAGATAGATCCAGCCTAGAACGGAGGAGAAATTTCCTGACACCAAGAACAATTAATCAGAATAACAGTTTGTTCAGTTTTTATCCGTTGCTTCAAATCAGTCAATCCGAAAGGAAATCAACCCTAACTGTCCTTTTGAAGGACAGACCCTGAAGCTCAAAGACTTGGGCCACCTAATGAGAATGGAGGACTCCTTGGAGAAGACCCTGATGTTAGGAATGATGGAAGGCAAAAGGAGAAGGGGACAGCAGAGGATAAGATGGTTAGATAGTGTCACTGATGCAGTGAACATGAATTCGAGGAGACAGGGGAGGGCAGGGGAAGGAGCCTGATGTGCTATAGTCCATGGGGTTGAGAAGAGTCAGACTTGACTTAGTGCCTTTCAGAGCATTTGCAGCATGACTACCCTTATGAGACAACCCAGGAGCAAAGCACAGCACACAGAGACTTAGACATTTAACAGTGGTTTATATACAACAGCTATATACATATATATATATGTAGTAGGCAAAATGTCTTACAAGCAATCTTTCTTCTTCTTAACTCTACACGGAGAACTCTGCAATGAATATCAGACACAAAGAGAGAGCACATGACCTCTAATGGCTGCCTTTATGTAAACCCCTCTTAAAGGAATAGAACTCATTCCCAGTCTTAAAGGGGTAGTACCAATGCTGATTCATCTTCAGTTGCATCAGTCCTATATTGCATCAGCTTCACCGCTGGTCGGCTCTTAAATCCCAAGACCATAACAGTGACCGAACAACAACAAATTCTGATCGAGTGTTAGAAAAACACTAGATTGAGTGTTAGAATTAACAACAATTGGACAATGAAAACAATGACAGAGATCCCAAAGTTGCTTTTTCAAGAGGCAACTGGACTTTCTGGTTTTTCTTTGAAGATGTTTCACTACTCATCCAAGAAGCTTCTTCAACTCAGCTGAAGAATGAGCTGAAGAAGCTTCTCGGATGAGAAGCAAAATGTCTTCAAAGAAAAACCAGAAAGTCCAGTTGCCTCTTGAAAAAGCACCTTTGGGACAACTATGACCTGGATGACTGAAAACTTCCTTAGACATTTAGACCAAGAAAGGTGGTGGGCTTTCTTTGATTAGATGTGTTCAAACATAGCCTTGACCAGCTATTCTTCTGGAATGTTTTATTATTATTATTTTAATTGATTTTTATTATTTTCCAGCATTTACACCACATTTCCAACCTTTACAGCACTTCAGCATCAGCATCTCTCATAATTTTATGTTGTGGCTCAGAGGTCTGAGCCTGCTTTGTTAGAGGACGAAGACTTGGACAATGAGGAAGAGGAGGATTTGGCTCTGAGGTTTGAGCCTGCGTTGTTAAAGGATAAAGACTCGGACAATGAGGAAGAGGAGGATTTGGAGTTGCCTTCCTCCCCAGGACTTTCCTCTTTGGCAAGACCTTCCTCCCTGATTGTGCCTCAGGTGTCGGCAGATAACCAGGAGGGCGTATCAGAGTCTCTGACTGAGAATTCAGCAGAGGAATGCTGGCTTGATGCGAGGCAATGGCGCAGGCAAAAGTGTGAGCTGCAACCTACCCTGTTTCTCCAACAATACGGCCTCCCCCAATAGGAACTTCTTCTTCTTCTTCTTCTTCTTCTTCTTCTTCAGCGTTTGTCTCGCGCTCTGGCGAGGTCCGCTAATGTCCTTGAGTACTGCTTCCACGCCTCTCTGTCTGCCACGTATGTCGGGTCTGCCTTCGCGATCTCTAGGTCGGCCTTGATCATGTCCATCCAGCGTTGCTTAGGTCTACCACGCGGTCTCGCTCCTCCGACAATCACCTTCATCGCAGATTTGATGATGGATTCTTCCTTGGCGCGACTCACATGGCCGAACCATCATAGCCGGGACTGCCTCATGACCGTGGGGATGGGCACGACGTTGAACCGTCTGCGCACTTCTTCATTCCTGACGCGATCGAGTAGGGTGAGGCCTACCGACCATCGGAGCATTCGCATCTCCATCGTCTGGAGTCTGCATTCGACTTCTTTGGTCGTCGGCCAGCACTTTGCGCCGTATATGGCCACGGGGCGCACCACAGAGTTATAGATTTTCGCCTTCAGGCGCATCGGCATCTTCTTGTCACAGAGGACGCCCGTGACAGACTTCCATTTGCCCCACGCTGCGTTGATCCTGGCTGCCACCTCCAATAGGAACTCCCAGCATGTTTTATAGGCATGAAATGAAATTAAGCCCCTCCCTCCATATTAAGGCCTGTATTAAAACATGTGAAATGGGGGGAATGGTGGGGGGGCTTGCCGTTAGGAAGTACTTTTGTTGCACACCCGGATATGGTGCTGCCTGCGTTGACCCCGATACGAAGTGCCCCACCAACACCGAGGTCAACATCCAAGCCGTCGCTGCCCGCCTGCCCGAAGATGCAAGGGGGGGAATTAAGTCACCCCCGAAAAGACAGCCTAGCCATTTTTGGGGGGCTCAAAAAAAAAAAAAAGACCCGGCCTTATTATATGAGAAACACGGTATATATATGTTTCCTTTTTTAATTTTTTTTTTGTAACAAAAACAAAAAATAAAACCATCTTTTAGTTATATAGTATGTCAACTGGGGACCTATATCTTGTGCACATATTAATATTTGTATACATTTCTTACTAAGTTTACATTTATATTATAGCCTATTCAGCAATATATATCATTATAACAAAATCATTTAATTTCTTATTTTATTTTCCAACCATTTATAAAATAAATCCCAAATCATATAATACTCCATTTCTTCTTGTTCTCTAATTGCCAGTGTTAATCTACTCATTTCTGTACATTCCAATATTTTCTTAATCACCTCCTCCTCCACCGGATTAATTTCATTTTTCCAATTTTGAGCAACTACAATTCTGTTTCCTGTCGCTCTTGAATAACCCTTATACAGAATATTTACCTTTATACTCTAGCCACTCATACCATGTGTCCCAAATCCTGTAGTATTTCGTTTCTCCCTTATCTTTCAGTTCCATCATTAGTCTAACCATCTCCACACATTCACACACTTCCTTTATCACCATACCCTCTGTGGGAGTATTGTTTCCAATTTTGTGCAATTCTAGCGCCCATTATTTTACTTATTTTACCATTTATTATGCCTAATTAAAAAAAAAAATCTAGTTTCATCTCAATATTTTGCTTTGTAATTTCCTCAAGAATGTCTTTATTTTAATCCAGTATTTCTTAGCTTCTGTACACGTCCACCAGATATGAAAAAAATGTTCCTTGTTTATGCTTGCATCTCTAGCTGGAATGTTTTAATATAGTTTTCTACATTGAGACAACTGAGTGTCCTTTAAGTCAGCTTCATTGCCAATTTCCTCCATGCCATTCATAATATTACAAATCCTGGTTCTGTCCTCACCAACACTTTCTTATTTCTAAGCAGATGCGTCCAAATGTCATAATCTTTCCTACAAGGAAGGTTTTTAAAATCCTTTTGGGTTGCTCTTCTCCACTTTGGGCAGCCCGGTATGTTCTTCTCCTCCACCCCTCCATTGTGACAATCGGAACTGTAAGCCAGTACTTCAGTTGTGGATGTACAATAGATTAAGTTAAGTACATTATGGTGTTGGCGGTTTTATTTTCAGTCCATTTCCTGATGGCCCCAGCATGGATTTTGCCTTTTTCAAGGCTGCCACATACTAAGTTGACATCTTCATTGCACTTTCCATTGTGACCTTCACTGTGAAAGTGGTACTTTCAGAAGAAACAGTTGAAATGGTTTCAAGAACCAGTTTGGTGTCTTTAATGCGTTCAGCTACTCAAAAGACTGAAAGATTTTCAGTAAGAAATGTTACTCACTACAAAGGCCCATTTCTTAGGCATTCATCAAAATTATTTCTGCTCTTTTTTTCCCTCCTAGCAGGAATCTTAAACTCCCCTTTAAAAATGTAGCTTTGTGATGAAAAAAAGAGAGAGAAGTAAATGAAAGATTCCTTATTTTTGTTGTAAGGTATCCTACAGTTAGGAACTTCAAAAGTCTTTTAGATGATCTTGAACTTTCTTTCAATCTTTCATTACATAAGAAATTTGGAAATTTTGACTCAATAAATCCTGCGAACACACTAACATTTGCATGCAGGATGCATCATGATTATAATGTTAATAAAAACAGAATAATAGAATATCAGAGTTGGAAGGGACCTTGGAGGTCTTCTATAACTCTATAACTGTCTGGTTCTGCAAGCAAACAAGACAGACACAGACTTTAACAGATAATTAAAACTGCAGAAAAAACAATTGCTACCAACCTGTCTTCCATTGAGGACATGTATACAGCATGAGTCAAAAAGAGGGCTGTGAAAATCTCTACAGACTCCTCAAATCCTGGACATAAATCGTTTCAACTTATACCTTCAAAACGACGCTATAGGGCACTGCACACCAGAACAACTAGACACAAGGACAGTTTTTTTCCTGAATGCCATCACTCTGCTAAACAAATAATTCCCTCAACACTATCCAACTATTTAGACTGTAAGACTGTATTACTATTATTCTTCTCATCCTTCCTATTACCTATCTCTTCCCACTTATGACTATAACTGTATTGCTTGTATCTTTACAATTTATATTGTTTTATTTATTTCCTAGTATGATTTGTCTGCTTATTAGTAGCCTATGATTATCACTAAGTGTTGTATCTTATGATTCTTGACAAATGTATTTTATTTTTTCTTTATGTACACTGAAAGCATATGCACCAAAGACAAATTCTTTGTGTGTCCAGTCAGACTTGGCCAATAAAGAATTCTACTCTATTCTTTCTGTTTCTAGTTAGATCCCCTATTCAAGCAGACAACTCTATACAATTCTATTTTTAACAATTTTTATTTGTTTGTTAAACATGTACACAATAACAAGTATAGGAATGAACATAAACATGAGCAAAAGAAGTAAATAAGGGGACAGTAAAACAGAGATGATAGGCATGTTGGTGCACTTATACATACCCCCTTTACAGACCTCTTAGGAATGGGGTGAGGTCCACAGTAGACAGTTTAAGGTTGAAGCCAGGAATGGGATTCAACCAGTGTTACTACCGGTTCAGGGATGTATGTGTAGAAAAACCTTAAGCTATGCCGCCCAGACAGCTGAAAAGCGCTGCACGCAGGTGCACAGCATTTGAAAAGCCACTTTTTTTCCTGATTTTTCAACTTCAGCTGTGCTGTGCAAAGCAGCTGAAGTTGAAAAAGCAGGAAATAAAGGACGGGTAAGAGCCCGGGCGGGCAGGTGGGCCAAACAGCAGCAAACACAGAACCAGTTCAGTGTTTGCTGCTTCTTCAGAGCTATCGATTCTATAGAACCAGGCAGAACCAGTAGCATCCCACTCCTAGTTGAAGCTGTGAGGAGGTTGAGGCTGTACCATTCTGTAAAATTCTGGAGAACAGGCTGTCCAGTCACTTCCTAAAAACCTCCAGTGATGAAGCTGTGATGACCCGGGGCACGGCACGAAAACAACACAACCAGAGAACAGGTCCAGCTCCCCTCTATTGCTCCAAATGTGCCCCCAAACATCCACACATTCACTACAAGCCCTGGAGCAAAGCTCTTACATGCACCTTTGGAAGCCTCTGGCTGCAAGTAGTCCAGTAAGCCAGGTTAACCAAACAGCAACCAGGGCCAGCAGCCCAATAAACTTGGTTAGCCCAAACATTAACCAGGGCCAGCAGTCCAATAAGCCAGGTTAGCTAAACAGTATCCAAAGCAAGAAGTTCAGCGAAGCAGGCAAACTGGCAAGTTCCCACAAGACCGAGTACAGCAATCTCCAGGCTTTGGCAAATGCACATGAGGCTCCACAGATTCAAGGCTTGTTCCTGACAAATGCCTCTCCCATGACACCTCCTTACACCTTAGTCCCCAGGTGTGACTTGTGAAAGGGGACAGGGCATGCTCATCTCTCATAGCCAGCTCAGCCTGCGTTGGTCTTGCTGTCTCTCTTCCTTCCTTACTCTCGGATCAGGAAGGATGGTCCTTGTTCTTCTCCTGAGCTCTCCCTGTCTGAAGGCCTTACTAAGTCAGAAGAGTCTTGCCTGGATGGACTCTGCCCTTTCCCAGTTTCCTCCAAGGCCAACAGAGCTGTCCTCTCAATCTCTGGTGGTTCTTGTTCCAGCTCATCTTCCCCCACAGATTCAGACTTTGACAGGGCATGACAGAAGCTCCCACAACTTCTGGAGACAAAACTGTTCCACTGATTCATTGTTCTGATTATCAGGAAATGTCTCTTCAGTTCCAGGTTGCTTCTCTCATTGATTAGATTCCATCCATTGCTTCTTCTCCTTCATTCAGGTGCTTTGAAGAATAGGTCGACCCCGTCTTCTTTGTGGCAGCCCCTCAAACATTGGAACACTGCTATCGTGTTATACCTAGTCCTTCTTTTCATTAAATTAGACATACCCCATTCCTGCATAATATAGAACAAGGGTCTTCAAACTTGGCAAGTTTAAGACTTGTGGACTTCAACTCCTAGAATTCCTGAGCTCAAATGACTGGAGGAGGAATTCTGGGAACTGAAGTCCACAAGTCTTAAGGCTGTCAAGTTTGAAGATCCCTGAAATAGAATATGGAACATAAACTTATAGGGTTGGAAGAGGAGGTCTTCAAATCCATCCCCCTGCTCAGAGCAGAAGATCTTATATCATCCCACTTTCTGGTTTGTTTGTTTTTCCTTAAAACTTTTCACTTCTCATCCAAGAAGCTTGGATGGTCACTTGATCAAAATTCATACACTTGGCAATTGACTCATTTTTATGATGGTTGCAATGTCCTGGGGTCATGCAATCCTCTTTCGTGACCTCTATGGGAAAGACAGATTCACTTAACAACCATATTACTCACTTAACAGTCAGAGTGATTCACATAACAATTGCAGCAAGAAAATGGTGAAAAAAATCACTTAACAACTGTCTTGCTTAGCAACAAAAATTTGGGCTCGATTGTGGACTACCTGTACTTTTATTTTACTTTGTTATTTTACTAACCTACAATAGATCTAGAACTAAGGAGAACAATGAATCAGTGGAACAACTTGAAGTTGTGAATGCTCCAACACTGGAAGTTTTTAAGAAGAGATTGGATAACCATTTGTCTGAAGTGGTGTAGGGTTTCCTGCCTAGCCAGTGGGTTGGACTAGTCACTAGAAGACCTCCAAGGTCCTTTTTAATTATTCCATTCTATTCCAATATGGTATGATTGGCTGTTTTACTTCCCTGAATGGCCTCTATCGCCACTACCCTTGCAAAAGCCTTAGTCTGATCATTAATCAGCCCCCAATCATTAAACACAATTAAACAGCATAATCAGAGTTATAATTATTGGTAGATTAATTTTTGAATTATTAATTAAAAATCTTAATTAAAACTTTTTAAGCTGTGTGTACTAAAATTTGACTAATCATTTACAGTTTATTCAGTGGGCACTAATACCACATTCATTTACATTACAGTTTAGTAGCTCTCTACTGATTTGAAGCTCATCAAGACACTAAGCCAACATTATTCCCTTTTAACATAACAATGAAAGTAGGATGTTCCAGGCTTTTTTCCAACTTGATACTCGATAATGGAAGAGGAATATGGACTTTAAAATTCATTTTAGGCAGGGGGAGCGTTCGCGAGAAAAGGGAACTTGAAACTTCAATGGGGCATACCGCTGAAGGAGTGCTGAAATTGCTTCCTATATTTTGCTGAATTTCCTCAAACCACTCCATGAAATAATAGGATGAAAATATTAACAATGTTTACTTCTCCTAAGTTATAATTGGAGATCTAGTTACAAATCAGTACTGATTTTCAAGCAAGGATTTTGCCAGATCTGAGGGCTCCAAGGAGAAATTTCCTTAACAGTGAAAACAATTAACCAGTGGAACAGCTTGCCTTCAGAAGTTGTGGGAGCTCCAACACTGGAGGCTTTTAAGAAGAGACTGGACAGTCACTTGTCTGAAATGGTATAGGGTCTCCTGCTTGAGCAATAGGTTGGATTAGAAGACCTCCAAGTTCCTTTCTAACTCGGTTATTCTATGTTCTACAAACACTGAAACATTATCTTAAATCAAAAACAACCTGACAGAATAATCGATTATGGAATGCTTTGCCTCCCAGAGTTCTGAGTGCTCCATCACTGGAGGTTTTCAAGAAGAAATTGGACAACCATTCATCTGGAAAGGGTCTCTTCCTTGTGCAGGAGGTTGGATTGAAGACTTCCAAGGTCGCTTCCAACTTTATCATTCTATTCTATTCTATTCTATTCTATTCTATTCTATTCTATTCTAT
>NW_020716963.1:433957-444889 GCF_900518725.1 Notechis scutatus | reverse complement strand
GAGACAGCTCAGGTTAGGTGTAGTTCAGAGCAGGAATAAAGCGGAGTCCAAAATCCTTCCACCACTTTGTTCATTCCCTCCTTAACTCCCCACTGCAAGATGTCTTGCCTGGAGTCCACAGCGTCCACATCTGATTCCCTCCACCTTTCTTTCCTTTCGTCTGAGTGGGATTCGATTTTTTATTTTACTACCGGTTGTGTGGGCATGGCTGGGTGGGCCTGGCAGGGGAAGGATACTGCAAAATCTCCAGTCAGGTGTGGTTTTTGCCGGTTCTCGGAACTACTCAAAATTTCCGTGACCGGTTCTCCAGAACCGGTCAGAACCTGCTGGATCTCTGAGCTGGCTTGGTTTCTTGCAGACGTTTCATGACCCCCACTAGGTGACATCATCAGTGCTAGAACGGCTAGCATAAACCCCACGCCGTCCTAGCACTGATGATGTGACCTAGTAGGGGTCATGAAATGTCTCTGCAAGAAAACAAGCCAGCTCAGAGGATTTACTTCCGAGTAAACGGGCAATCCGATTTGGAGGAAGGGCTGTGCCTGGTTGCATTGCAGCCCCTGCTGCCACGGGGGTCTCTGCCCGAGAACTACTCAAAATTTCCGCTACTGGTTCTCCAGAACTGGTCAGAACCGGCTGAATGCTACCTCTGGAGACGTCCTGAGAACTGGTAGCGGACATTTTGAATAGTTTGAAGAACTGGCAAATCCTACTCTGACTGGCCCCGCCCCCTGTCTATTCTCCGCCTCCTGAGTCCCAGCTGATTGGCTGAGTCTTCTTTGGTTGCCCTGCATAGGAGAACGGAACTGGAAAGCAGGTTAGTGGGGAGGTGGGAGGGAATGGAGATTTTGCAGTATCCTTCCCCTGCCACGCCCACCAAGCCACGCCCACAGAACCAGTAGTAACCTTTTTTTTTTTAATCCCACCACTGCACCCATGAGCACGAGGCTACCTACCTTGGTGGTCTCCTCCTGCTCTCTAAACATCTTCAGGCGCCCTCCTCCTCCTCAATTTTTTTCTCTTGATGGTTCCCCCAGTGGAGATTGAAGGGATCAAGGACTTGCCGTGGCCTCCTCCAGTTGGGCAGCTTGATGGTTCAACTACTAACCACTCGGAACCTGAGAAACACCTCCTTCTCCAAAGCAGCGGCTACAGAGATGCTCCCCCGGGCCTCCAAAATGCCAGTACCAGCACTCCAGACTTGTCTGCTTTGCCCTGTCCCCTGGAAGTCAATAGTGAGTAAGCTGGTTGTGTGAACAAAGGTGTGTGTGTGTTGTGTGTGTCAGCCCTTAAAATAGTATAAATGAGCACATAGGTTTTTTTGCAAAATTTCAACTGCACCGTCAGCTATAGGCAGTCTGTTAGGAATATGAGTCACCTAACAGCTATTTGGGTTAGAAATATATAAACCAGGATAAACATTTTCGTACTATGTCTTTAAGACAGGGGTCCCCAACCACCGGGCCTCGGACCGGTATCGGTCCGTGGAACATTTTCTACCAGGCCACCGGTTTGCTGGGAGCCGCCATCTTGTTTCGATGAGAAAGTGCTTCCGGGTGAGCTTTTCCGGTTGGAAAGCGGCATTTGGGTCCTGAAGGAATCCTCGCGCCTTAGTTTCATCGAAGAGGGGGCGGCGGCTTCGAACGAAACTAAGGCGCGAGGATTCTTTCAGCACCCAAGGCAAGGCGAGCCGAGCGACCGTCCCGAAGCCGTCCCGAAGCCCATCGACAAAGGTACAAAGGAGGAGTTGAAGGTGGCGGGGAGAAGCGGGGGACGGCTGGCTGGCCGGTCACTCGGCTTGCCTTGCCTTGTCATGCGTGCTGATGCCGGTACCGGGCCGTGGATCATTTTGTGATGCTGGTACCGGGCCGTGGCACAAAAAAGGTTGGGGGCCACTGCTTTAAGAGATTGCAAAAACTGCAATTGGGTGTGGTTTTTCAAAGGGCCATAAGATGGAGCCAGAAACCTGGATTGTTTTAGTCTTAGTCTCAGAAGTGAGTGAGTATCTCTGTTTCCTTCTGTTGGAAAGCATTGCCGTTGCTCCATTTCTCCTAATGGACTGATATTTCTGGATTTAATGTAAGTCTGATACTGAACTGTTTTTGACACTGGAATTTGTTATTGGATTATCACTGGATTGGAAACTGACTGATTTACTTGTGAATGACTTTGGATTGCTTATTTTGGACTTTGCTTAACGTTTCTGGAAGTAAAAACCTACATTTACTGTACAGTGTATCTGTGTGCTGTATGTGTATCATTCAAACACCTCTCTCAAATTACATCTCCCTGTATGCGCTCATTCTCCTAACGGGGAATTACCTCAACACAGTCCTTGCTTAATGAACAGCCGCTGAACAACAGAATGGGAGCTTCATCCTGTCCCCAAAGGGGTCTCTTTGCAGGAGAGGAGGGGGAAAAAAAAGTCAAGCTGGTTGCAACCACTTATTCAAAGCTTCTCACACACACACCCTTTTTTTCACATGCGAGTGTCAGGCCCAAAACCAGGAGTGACACGGCGATGAATCTTGCAAGCTGAGTGCTTTATGGTTCCCGCACCTATAGACAGAATCTTGCCAGACTGAACACTCTCCTATCTGCCTCTACAATATACCCTTGGAACTATAAAGGAGGGTCTGTCTTCATCCTCTTTCTCTCAAACACGATATCAGGGCACCGTTGCCTCTTCCTACTCTGGATTGCACCCTTCCCCTCCTGGGAATCTACCTCCTCACCGCCTTTCTACCACATCATTGGTGGACTTCAACTCCCAGAATTCCCCAACTACCGTGTATGGACTTCAAGTCCCAGAACACCTCAGTCACCATATCTCAGGCCCCAAACCAAGAAGGACACATGACAATTCTTACCCAGCTGAGATACTTATTGTTCCACACCTATAGACAGAATCTTGCCAGACTGAAGACTCCCTTATCTGCATCTAAAATATACTGTGGGAACTATTGAGGAGAAGCTATCCTCACCCTCTTTCTCTCACACAAAATCTCTGGGCTGAGCTGCCTCTCGCTCCTTTGGAAGGCAGCCCCTCCGCCTCCTCACCTATCACAATGCGTTATATGTCAAAAAAAAGGGGACGGGGCCTCCATTGTAGATACTCTCTTGCTCCTACCGTAGATACCCCTAACTTTGCCAAATCCTCAGCACGTTGGCTATATTTTTATCTCCATCTCATTTGCCCCCCTCCCATATTTCCCCCCCTCCCCAGGGAGGGCCTGATCCTGCCTTTCACTCTTGTCCTGCAGCCGCGTCCCACAGCTCCCACTCCACCTTTCACATTCCATTATGTGCTTCTGCTCCAAGGTGCAGCGACGGTGAAAAACCATGTGCTGCCGGCGTGCACGGAAGGAAAGTGCGCCCCCTGCTGGTTGAGCCCAGAGGATGGGGCGGCTTTTGGCGAATATGTCAATCCTGCACTGCCCCTGGAGAGCCAAGCGTAAGTAGGCTGATTTAGAGACCGCTCACTCCCAGGGAGACCCTGGCCTGTGTAGACGAATCTCTTCTTTTGCATATTTCTTTGCTCTTCTTTTTTTAAGGGGCATTTTTAAAAACATTTTTTTTTCTCATTTTGTTTGGGTTTTTTTTTTTTTTTTAAACTTGTAATTCTTTTATTTTGTGAGATTTGGATTTATTTTTCGGGATTTGGTGGAGCTCTCGCCTCACCATCAGGAGGCCGTGAGTTCAATCCTAGGTAGAGGCTAAGATATTTTTTTTCTCTCTGGGCACGATAAGAATAGATCTGCTGAAAGAAAACTCTGCATTGGCGACAGGAAGGGCATCCAGCCAGTAAACACTCCGCTCCATGCAGTTGCCCCGACTCCACCCCGCAAGAGATTACAGGGACATTAAACAAAACAAAACAAAACAAAAAAACAAATTGTATTTTAACTTTTTGAATAATTTTTTTAAAAAAAAAGGATAAAAGGGGAATGAATCTCTTCTTTTGCAGGTGGTACCATGGGACCCTGAGTCGAGTGGATGCTGAGAACCTGCTCCGACTTTGCCGGGAAGCGAGTTACCTGGTTCGCAACAGTGAGAGTAGCCACGATGCCTTTTCACTCTCCCTCAAGTGAGTGTAATCATACTAGCGTTTCCTCCCCTTGGTACATCACAGGGAATGGCTGGCACCCTGATTGCACATATGTCTCCACCTTCTGATTCCTGAACTCAGGGCAGTCAAGACTCTTGACAATTTGCTCAGGTTCAAGAAACCCTTTATTGAGTACACCGTGTTGGCATTTAGAAAGGTGAAGCTAGTTCTAAATACTCCTGCGTTTAGGGCAGGGGTACTCAAACTCAATTTACCTGGGGGCCGCTGGAGGCAGAGTCTGGGTGAGGCTGGGCCGCATAAGGGATTCCACAAAAATGACCTCATTTCCGCTTCCGCGTGACGTCCTTTCCGCTTCTACTTGTCACAACAGCGCGGCGGATGACGAACAGCCCGGTAGCAGTCGCCTTTCTCTGCGTTTGATCGTGGCATTTGTTGATGGTAGAAAGTACCGGAATGGCGACCGCAAAAAAAGGCAACTGCTACCGGACTGTTTGTCATCTGCCACACTGTTGTTACAAGCGTCGTATGCATGAAGTCGGTGTAGCTTAGCCTAGCACCGAATGTCAGCCATGACGAGGAACGGCAGGCAGGACTTCCTTCAGAGGTCCACCCCCCCTGCGGGCCGCACTAATATTATACTTTCATATCACGGTGGGGGCCACAGGATATCGTCCTGAGGGCTGCGATTGGCCCGCGGGCCGGCGAGAATGAGACCTCTGGTTTAGGGATAGTGAATAGAATAGAAATTTCTCACCCACTCACCCCCTGTGTCTTTTAGATCACATGGGTGTTGTGGTTTGCAGACGGCAGCGGAATCAAACAGTGGCATAGAACGGGGACCAGTCAGGGAGTCTGGAGAGAACTCGAACAAGGACCCTGCGTCCAATGCAGGGATGGAGCCAGGACCCTCTGGGAGAGGGGTGCTGACTCCAGAACCTCCAGTCTGGCAGCAGCAAGGCAGAGGAACAAGGGGAGCCTGTTCCCAGTACGTGTGTGTACAGAGCTGCTCGAAGGCAAGAGCAGCTGAGACAAAAGGGGCGACGGGAGTAAGGCTTGGAGGTGATTGCCCCTCCCATAAGGTATAAAGGAGAGGCAAAGGTAGAGAAGCCTTTGCAGGAAGGAAAGTTGTTCGCTCTGTTCAGATGAATCCTTGAAGGACTTTGTACTTTGATTGGTTTTTTTCCAGTTCATTTGGCACTTTAGTTGTTGGCAGCAATTCAAAGGAGAGAAAGGTGGGTGCTTATCTCGAGGGACTGTTTGGGACTCATGACAGGCTGGGAATGAACTTAATTCCCAGCTATTGAATTAAAACAAAGAGTTGTTTGGACGAAACGTGTGCTTAATTATGGCCTTGGTCAGAACCATGGGCCAATCAATTCAGCCACAGGTTCCTGCTCAGCTCTGACAGGTGTCTGTTGACATGGCCTTGGTTCACATGCCGGCTAGTAGATGTTTTGACTAGCCGCTGAGGCACCACATTCCTAAGTTCCACCCTACCCAACCCCACCAGGAATGACAACCAAGAAACGAAGCCGGAGTAAGCATGGGAGAGAATGGCTTCAGCTGAGGTCGTTTTGCAGGCTGACCTATGTGTTTGTGTTCTTCTCCTTTCTCTCTCCCCCTAGGAACAGCCAAGGGTTCCTTCACATGAAACTCCTGCAGACCGAAGACAACAAGTTTATCTTGGGCCAGCACAGCCCTCCCTTCAACAACATCCCAGAGGTCATCCACCACTATGCCAGCCACAAGCTGCCCATTCAGGGGGCTGAACACATGTCCTTGCTCTACCCGGTCTCTACTCAGCCCTCCAGCTGCCTGGCCGCAGAGCAGTGACTTGCACTGAAGGGCCCAAAAGCCAGGGGCTGGAGGTGTGCATGAAGGTTGGGTGGAGCATTTGTGGTCTACAGGCTCGTGTCGCGCAGAGGAGGCAGGAAGCGCCTGAAGTTGGAAACTGTTCATTGGTGGGCCAGAGGTCTGCAGATCCAAGAATGGTTGTATCTTAGGCTCCGTAGTTGGCCAATACAGCCACATCTTGCATGTTGGACTCCAAAGCATTCTTCAAGGTTGCCAGGTCATCCTTCTCTGTGTAGGGAGTGGTCCGTTCTGAAATGGACCTTGGGTCATCAAATCCAGAGTTTTGCAATGATGTCCCTGCATCCACCCGCCTAGCCTCCCAAATTGTGAATTCCATCTGCTCAGTGCTCATCCATTCCTACCTCTTGGGTACATTGCTTCTACTTCTTCACGGCTCTGCCTCTGCAATGGAGGCCTTGCAGATCCAATATTTGTAGGATCTAATAGGTGTCCCATCAAAACCTTTCTTTGGTGGCAGCTTGAATATTTGATGGCATCAAGAGAAGACCTAATGCCTGAACTGCCACTTTATGTCATCCCTGCCAACCCACCAAAAATAATCTCATAGCTCATTAAACCTATTGTGTTGATTAGGGCTTCTTGACTGGCTAGCAAGTCATTAAACCTAGTTATGTTGATCAGAGCTTCTTGGCTGGCTATCAAGTTACAATAGACCAAGAGGGACATGGATGTATAAATGACTGGAAATGTCATTCCTTAACCCAGTCATTTATACATCCATGTCCCACTTGGTCTATTGTAACTTGATAGCCAGCCAAGAAGCTCTGATCAACATAACTAGGTTTAACGACTTGCTAGCCAGTCAAGAAGCCCTAATCAACATAATAGGTTTAATGAGCTATGAGATTAATTTTGGTGGGTTCCATCCCATGATTGAATGGGGGGTCTCTATTTTTATAGATAGAGAAGACTCTTTTAATTTCTGAACTAAGAGAATAGATTTCTTTTAGATGTTTTACCTGATTCTCAGGACTGATGGATTTCTGCTGTTGCTAATTGGAGAACAGATGCATTGAGAAGATTGCTATCTGGACTGATGGGCTAATGGACTAGAAAGCTAAATAAAAAGGATTTAGAAAACAGAGGCCATATCTCAGTGCCAAAACTGATGTTTGGCGCGCAAAGATTGCAGATCTAATTCCCAGGAACTTCTACTAAGAATTAAATTGTACTATGATGTGGAAAACTTCTGCTGGATTGCTGGAGAGCTACTCGTAGTTACATCAATAGATGGGCGAAGAAGCTGGCCTGGAAGCAGATGGCTTGTTATGGAGAGTCTTTGCATGTGGCTAGAAGCAGTTCAGTATTATGAATTTATCCAGGATGCATTGTGAAACCCTTCTTTGGTAAGAGTTGAGTTGTCTTTTGTTGGTTCCTTCAAGTAAGTAATAAAAACGCAAAATGGCAGACTTAGACTGCGGTCTTCTTTGTTCATGGTAACTTTTACTCATTGGAGAACTGTGTTTACTCATTGTGTTGACATGGTTGTCCCAAAGGTGCTTTTTCAAGAGGCAACTGGACTTTCTTGTTTTTCTTTGAAGATGTTTCGCTTCTCATCCAAGGAGCTTCTTCAGCTCTGACTGGATGGTGGGGGAAATGGAAGGATTTCAATTCCTTGAGGACACAGTGGCCTCAATGACTCCCTAAAACAGGGGTGGGCAAACTACGGCCCGCGGGCCACATCCGGCCCGTTGGTCTTTTTAATCCGGCCCGCCGAAGATTGGTACAGAATTAAGGTTTGATGTGAATGATTGCATTCATTTGATTTTGACTTGTAATGACAGGCATTTCGACACCAGGTGGCGGCCCGTCTGTCAAATTTTAAAAGTCAATGAGGCCCCTGAGCCAAAAAGTTTGCCCACCCCTGCCCTAAAAGAATGCAAATGACCAGCTGTGTGCAAGGAATATAAAGGGCTGTTTTGCTCCGTGAAACTTTCAAAAATCCTTCCCCAAACCTTCAAACGGGAGGCATAGTTGTCTCTGCTCTTGAGCTTCCAAGTCTGGAAAGAAGATTTTGAGAATGATTAAAACTGTCCTCTCCTTAGTTGCTGCAAAGTTTGGGAGCTTAAAAAAAGCTCTTGCCTCCAGCCACAGCAGAAGAAAACAACATGATTTATCCACACCATCCCTGTATGTGAAGTGCATTTGTCCAACTGCACGAGGAAAAAAAAAAAAGCTACAATTTCAACTCATCTTTTTATTTTGGAATCATCTAAGCGAAACGTTCTACTGAGATGGAAATTTTTAAATTGCAAAACACTTCAGGCAGTGTCCAGTTGGGTTTTTTATTTTAGTGATTCTGTATCAAGCATAAATGAGAAGAAATTACTTGACTGTATAGAACTGGTTGTCAACACTGTTTTCTTCTTCGCTAAAAGTAAAAATATAGAGCGTGGAATATAATAGAAGAAGTGATGGCATATTTTATTTGAGGTGACACCTGCCACAAACTTTCAAGCATTGCAATGGAAAAAGATCTAGTTGTTCAGATAACAGTGGTGATAGAAAAAAACCGTAATGTAATTTTTTTTTGTTTCATACATTTATAAGACTGCCCAACTCAATTCAACGATGAACGGTTGCAGGAACTGGGCCTGGCTAGTCTAGGGAAGAGAAGGACCAGGGGAGACAGAATAGCAGTGTTCCAATATTTGAGGGGCTGCCACAGAGAGGAGGGGGTCAAACTATTTTCTAAAGCACCAGAAGGCCGGACAAGGAATAATGGATGGAAGCTGATCAAGGAGAGATTCAACCTGGAAATAAGGAGGAATTTTCTGGCAGTGAGCAATCAACCAATGGGACAGAAGATGCTTTCGGAAGTTGTGGGAGCTTCATCACTGCAGGCTTTCAAGAAGAGACTGGACTGTCATCTGTCAGAAATGGTGTGGGGTATCCTGCTTGAGCGGGGGTGGGTCGGGTTTAGACGAGATGACCTACAAGGTCCCTTCAACTCTGTAAATCTGCTAAAGTAAGGAAGTTTCTGAGCTGCATGTGATGAAGAGAAGAATAAATATATAGCATTTAAAAAGCAGTGCAATATATACCATGGACTTTAGGGGACCAAATGGGGTAATTAAAACCCTCAAAAGGGCACTCCATTCCCTGGATTCAAATGTCTTGGTGGGAGAGGAATCAAGTCTTATCAACCAGAAACACAGAATGGATAACAATCCTTTTATTGAGGAAGCAACGGATGAAAACTCATCAAAGAGAGAAACCTAGAACTAAGGTTGAAATGTCCTGACAGCAAGAACAATTAATCAGTGGAACAGCTTGTCTCCAGAAGTTGTGGATGCTCTAACACTGGAGGTTTTTAAGAAGAGATTGGACAACTGTTTGTCTGAAAAGATATAGGGCTTCCTGCTAGAGGGTGGAGGAGGGGGGGTTGGACTAGAAGACCTCCAAGGTCCCTTCCAACTCTTTGTCACTCTATTATTCTGCAAGCAAGGGTCTGATTGCCCCAGCCCAAAAAGAATGGGGTTGAACTGTATGAAAATGTTGAACTAGCACATTCATAAATGAATAAACTCACTTCATGTGAAGGACATTCCAATTCTTGTGGTATAAAAATCTATTTTAAAATGAGTTTTAGCTTTTTTAGAGGAGTTTTCAAACTTTTTCAGGCTGTGGAAGACAAAAAAAGAAACAAAACAAAATCATTCTAGGGTTTTGTTTTGTTTTTTAACCCAAAGACAACCTCTAGTGATAGAGATTTGTCTTTCTTTTTCTGCCCTTCGTTTCTCATCAGGGGTTTTGCAGGACAAACTTCAAAAAAGTTTCGCTTAGACTCCTCACCCTTTCCCCAGGAGGGGATCAAGATCACAAACAATTCAGGTGGATCACATTAAAAACACAGAGGTTTCAGCCTGAGGGGAAACCAGGAACATATACGGGCAGAATCATGGTCAGATAAGATGTTAGAAGGAGCATCGTGTGTGTGTGTATATAGCTGTTCCCTTTGGGCATCTCTCCCTCCTACCTCTGAAGATGCTCCTGGGGAGAATTCTGCCATGACTGGATCCTGGTAAAACCCACAGCAGGTTGGAAAGAGAGCCCAGTCTGTGGGCCTTGCCATCTGTACCAACCATCTGCCACAGAGGTGGGTCTTCAGCAGGTTCTGACCAGTTCTGGAGAACCGGCAGCGGAAATTTTGAGTAGTTTGGAGAACTGGCCAATCCCACCTCTGACTGGCCCTGCCAACCCCACCTATTCTCTGCCTCCCAAGTCCCAGCTGATTGGCTGGGTCTTTTTGGGTTGCCCAGCGCAGGAGAACGGAGCTGGAAAGCGGGTTAGTGGGGTGGGGAGGGGATAGGGATTTTACAATAGCCTTCCCCCAGGAGTGGGGAGGGAATGGAGATTTTGCAGTATCCTTCCCCTGCCATGCTCAGCAAGCCATGCCCACAGAACCGGTAGTAAACATTTTTTGAATCCCACCAATGATCAGACTCACTCCAAATGAAATATATGTGCCCATCACACTACCAGCAATGGTAGCAAAGCCACCGGTCATCACAGCATGGACTTCTGAGCATGTCATGTCCTCCAGGTAGGGACAGATGAGCAATGGTGCTTCAGTCTGGAGGACAAAAGTTAAATTCAAATAATCTTCTCTTCTCTTCTCATTCCATTCCATTGTCTATTCTAACATCCTATCCTATTCTATTCTAATATCTGTTCTATTCTATTCTAATATCCTATCCTATCCTATTCTAATATCTATTCTATTCTATTCTAATCTATTCTAATATCTATTCTATTCTAATATCTATTCTATTCTCCTCTATATTCTCCTCTACATTCTATTCTATTCTATTCTATTCTACTCTATATTCTCCTCTACATTCTATTCTATTCTATTCTATTCTATTCTATTCTATTCTATTCTATTCTATTCTATTCTATTCTATTAATTCAATTTCATTCTCTATTCAAATATCTATTCTATTCTATTCTATTCTATTCTATTCTATTCTATTCTATTCTATTCT
>NW_020716963.1:417317-433947 GCF_900518725.1 Notechis scutatus | reverse complement strand
CTATTCTATTCTATTCTATTCTATTCTATTCTATTCTATTCTATTCTTATTCTATTCTACTCTATATTCTCCTCTACATTCTATTCTATTCTATTCCATTCTATTCCATTCTATTCTATTCTATTCTTATTCCATTCCATTCTCTATTCAAATATCTATTCAAATATCTGTTCTATTCTATTCTATTCTATTCTATTCTATTCTATTCTATTCTATTCTATTCTATTCTATTCTATTCTATTCTATTCTATTCTATTCTATTCCATTCCATTCCATTCCATTCCATTCTTATTCCATTCCATTCTCTATTCAAATATCTATTCTAATATCTGTTCTATTCTATTCTATTCTATTCTATTCTATTCTATTCTATTCTATTCTATTCTATTCTATTCTATTCTATTCTATTCTATTCTGTTCTTCTACTCTACTCTACTCTACTCTACTCTACTCTACTCTACTCTACTCTACTCTATTCTAATATCTATGCTACTCTATTCTAATATCTTATTCTATTCTATTCTTGATCCGACCGAGGTCGGCTGGTGCTGTTTTGGGGCATTCCCCCCCCCGCCCCCGTGCGTGCACCGATCCTGGTGTATGGCTGTTCCTTTGCCAGCAGACCCACTTCAGGGCTCCAGTCTGCTGACAGGGAACCATCACATGATACCCTCCACCCCCCCCACCAGCCTAGAGCTGCACCGAGCATGGGCACAACCATCTGGGCCACCAGGCTGGTGCTTTTTGGAGAACAACAAAGAGAGCAGCAGCAGCAGCTGGCCGAAGGAAAGCCTTTTGTTTCTGTCTCGAGGCAGGCCGGCCAGCTCGGGGATGCTCTGGTGAACCTCCTGCAGGGAGGCTGATCCTACAGCCTCCGTCTGGCACTCGGCATCTCCTGGCGGGGTCCCCCCCCCCGCCCACCTCCTCGCAGAGGGTCGTGCCATCAGGGTGGCAATCGCTGTGAGTAGGGCGGAAGGGGAGGATGGTTTGCAGGGCTTTGGAGAGCCTTGCAAGAGTTGCTGGGGGGTGGGGGGTGGGGGGGGGAGGAGAGCCAGGGTCCTTAACCACCTCCTGCCCTCCAACCGCTACACAGCAACTCTCTTCCCACAACCACGTTGTCGCCTCTGTTTTGCTTGTAAAGGTTGCCCGGAGAGAGGGGAACCACAATCTGGCCTTGTAAATCTTGCATCAAAGGATGGGGGTTGATTTCGTTCATGCATATTCATGCATGTATGGACAGCTTTGGGGGGCTTCTTAGGAAGCGGGGGTGACGTTCTCCTTGTGTGTAGTAAAAAGAGGATTGGGTCCTGCTGGTTAGGGACACCCCTGGGAATTCTAAGGCATGTTAGGCGCTTCCCAATTCTTCCTGTTCACTTGCTAAGGTACAAAGCAGGGATTGTGAAGAATAGAATTTAACATTTAACTCCCAAGTAGCCTTTAGAGGGCTTTTTAATTTAGAATGGAATGGAATGGAATGGAATGGAATGGAATGGAATGGAATAGAATAGAATAGAATAGAATAGAATAGAATAGAATAAGAATAGATTAGGAATAGATTAGGAATAGAACAGAATAGAATAAAATGGGGAATAGAATGGAGTAGGATAGGATAGGATAGGATAGGATAGGATAGGACAGGACAGGAGGAGAGGAGAAGAAGAATATAGAATCGAATCGAATAGAACAGAATAGAATTCTTTATTGGCCAAGTGTGATTGGACACACAAGGAATTTGTTTTTTGTGCATATGCTTTCAGTAAAGAAAAAATAAAGTACATAAAGAAAAAATAAAGTACATAAAGAAAAAATAAAATATATTCATCAGGAATCATAAGATACAACATATAGTGATAGTCATAGGATACTAATAAGCAATCAAATCATACTAGGAAACAAAAACAATATAAGTTGTAAAGATACAAGCAACATGGATATAGCCATAAGTGGGAAGAGATAGGTACTAGTAAGGATAAGAAGAATAGTAATACTCTTAGTAGTTAATAGTCTAATAATAATAGTCTTAGTAGTTAATTTGACAGTGTTAAAATTCAGGGCCTTTCCCTACAACTGGCGTGTGCGAAGGGCCCTTGTTGGAAGGAAGGAGTGTCACATCAAGGTTTTAGGGCAGAAAATTAGCCCTTGCTCGTTTCTAATATATTAATTGAAAGTGAGTGACTCTCCCACGTAGGTTAAGGAGCACAATGACCTGAAGGTTGCTGAGACAGGAGATCAAGAAAATGAAATGATTCAATTGGGCTATTGAATTAACTATCATAACATTCTTATGGCCAAGGAAGGAAAGAGTTTTGGACTTTTCCTGCATCATATTCCAACCTGTTTGGATTTTATGATAAAGGAAGGGAAGGCTGTTGTTCTAACCAATATGTTGGTTTTGGTTTAATCCCGTGTTTCTCAAATTTGCCGAATGTAAAATGTGTGGACTCCAATTCCCAGAATTCTCCAGCCAGAATTCTGGGAAATGAAGTCCACATATCTTAAAATTGCCAAGTTTGAGAAACACAGGTTTAATCCATTCTCCCACCACTGCCTCCTGCTTTCCTTCCACTTTTGCCCCTGTATCCATTTTACTTTTATTTTAATATTACCCTTGCTCTGAAAATGAATGCAAGGCAAATTATGAAATCTAAAAGATAAAGAGAAAAACAGCTTAGACATTATGGAAAGAAGGGTTGTACATCACCCAAACCAGTTGATATGGGGGAAAGGACTAAGAATGAACCAGAAGTATCCTGCATAACGCTTTAATAGCAACTGACTTCTCTGCATTTTCAAACTAGTACGTGTATTGTAACACTTTTCTTTCACTAGCCTGAGGTTACCACCACAAAGAACTTTTCGGATTCTAGGAAGAACCAATACCTTCCTTTTCTGGAAAAAAAAATGTAACCAGCAGCAGAAAAGTCATTTCATAGTGTGAAACTTGTTTTGGGGGAAATAAAAGAAAGAATACAAATATATGGATAGAAATATATGTGCAGATGTGTATACACCTAACTCTCATCTCTTTTTCTAGCTTTTATATCAATATATCTTATATCTACTCTGCTTAGAAGATAGAAGATAAATCTTTTATCTCTTCTGTCTAGCTCCTACCAATTCTATCCTGTTTAGTGCACTCTATCCTCCATTTTCTAATACACACTCTCTCTAGTCTCTCTTCTGTTATCTCTCCATCTCAGTCTATATATCATCCATTTATCATCTATCACTGCACTCTATTAATTATCATCTATCATTACACTCAATCAATTTGTCTGTCATCTACCTCTCTCCATCTAAATCATCTCTCCATTTGTATCCTGTCTGTCTATCTAGATTCTCTCTCTCCATTTATATTTTATCATTTATTTCTCTCTCCTTCTCTATAACTTATCATCTGTCTGTCTATCTGTCTAGATTCTCTATTTATAACTTATCTATCCATCCATCTTCTACCTATCATCTACCTATCTGCCTACCTATCTACCCACCCACCCACCTATCTACCTACCTATCTACCCACCCACCCACCTACCTACTTATCTACCTACCTACCTATTTACCTACCTATCCATCCATCCATCTATCCATCCATCCATCCATATTTTATCCTCTCTTTCTCCAATTGTCTAGCTCATCTCCCTCCCTCCTTCCTTTATAGCCAGAAAGCCCAGGATTAATTCTGAATGGCCAATGCAGGCAAAGGAGAGAATTCAGGGCCAGATACCTTAGCCCAGCTCCACATGAGATGGAACTACAACTCCCATGCGCCCCGGGCAGCAAGCCACCCAACGCTCCCGGACTTCCCCTTTCTCTCTCTCTCTCTCTCTCTCTCTCTTCCCCCCAGGAGGCGGAGTTTCTCGGGACCAATGAGGAGACGCTGACGTCACCGCCGCCGCGCCGCCGCCGCTTCCTCGCGGACGGAGCCTTGGTTGCCGGGGCGACGGAGGAATCGGCCGCCCGGCCTGACCCCGAGGCCTCCTCTCCCCTCGCCCGGCCCGGATGCCCGTCTGGAAGCTCGCAGGCTGGCGGAGGGTGGCATGGAGGGGCGAGACCCGGCCCTGAGCAGAAAGCAGCGTCTCTGAACCCTCCAGGCAAATGGTCAGCGGCGGAAGGGGGAGGGCTGGCGGAGGGGAAGGGGCGGCGCCCGGGAGGGAGCGGGGGGGGGGAACGGGTGCCCTCTCTGCCCCCCCCGCCCGGGATGGGCCCTGGGGAGCCAAGAAAGGAAGGGCAATTCTGGGCTGCAGAACCCCGAGGCCCCGCTAGGGGGCCGTGCCCGGCTTGTCTTTGCTGCCCTCTAGTGCCCATGGCGAGCATTGCAGCCCAGTTTTTGGATAGCCCTCTCTGGGGTTGGGTGGAGGGAGGGTTTGCACCTGGTTTGCACCTTATTGTTATGTTTGGGCAGCAGCGGTGACTGAGTGGGACCCCCTGGCAGACCCCATGTTGCAGCCAGAATCCCAGGAGATGGGTTTCTGCCACCATCCTGGGGTTCAAACCCAACCAAGAGTTTGGGGGTAGGGGCAAAAATCCCTGCAAAAGGAGGCCCTTTGTGTCCCTGGAGGGTGGAACTTATAGGAAGATGCCTTTGAACAGCCCCCTCCAGGGATCGCATCATGATGATGATGATGATAATAATAAATAATTTGGGTAATAAAATAATAACAACAATAATGATACATCTGGGTAAAATAATTATAATAATAACAACAACAATATCATCAACAACAATGTTTAGTTTTCAGTTCGATTCACAGCCTGGGGCTGGTAAAAACAATAATAAATAATTGGGTAATAAAATAACAACAACAATAATACATCTGGGTAAAATAATAATTATAATAACAACAATATCAGCAACAATATTTAGTCAACTAGACAGAAAAACATTTTTCCCCGAAAGCCATCACTCTGCTAAACAAATAATACCCGCAACACTGTTCTACTATTTACAAAGTGTACAGTACTATTACTGTTAATCTTCTCATCACTCCTTATCACCCATCCCCTCCCACTTGTGATTGTAGGACTGTAACTTTGTCACTTGTATCCTTACAATTTATATTGACTGTTTCCTAGTATGATTTGATCGTTGTTTGTACCCTATGACTATCATTAAGTGTTGTACGTTATGATTCTTGATTCTTAACGAATGTACCTTTTCTTTATGTATACTGAGAGCATTTACACCAAGACAAATTCCTTGTGTGTCCAATCACACTTGGACAATAAAGTATTCTATTCTAGTCTTCAGTTCGATTCACAGCCTGGGGCTGGTAAAAACAATAATAAATAATTGGGTAATAAAATAATATATCTGGGTAAAATAATAACAACAATATCATCAACAATAATATTTAATCTTCAGTTTGATTCACAGTCGGGCTGGTAAAAACTTAACAGTTCAAATCCTAACCAAGGACCTAAGAGCTGTTAAGGTAACATCTGAGAATATTCAGGTCTGATAAGTTCAAAATGTCCAGGTTTCTAGGCAGCCCTTTGGGTATTGTTCCAAGGGCTCCTGTGGCCATTGGTCCAACCATTGATTTCTTCCTCCATAATTGCTCAACTTCAATTTGCAAATCATGATCTTTTGTTATTTTTTCTAGCTGTTTCTTTTCAAATTGTACATCACCTGGTATTGCAATATTAATGAACCAGACGTTTTTTTCTTTTCTACGGTATCATGGTGATGTCAGGTGTGTTGTGGGCCAAAAGTCTCTTTCAATCTGAAAGTCCCACAGGATTATTATTGTTCTTGTTATTTCTAGCCTTTTTGTTTTAGAGTGTGTGTATAAATCAATTATACATTTTTATTTATAAACCAATTACCTTATAAACAAGTATAAATTATATACACATAAAATTCTATATTTATACATGTGTGTGATTCCTGGTTATCCGTAACAAGAAGGCAGTTGGATTCTTGTTGAGGAGTATGTAGTTTCTGATTCCATAGATGGAAGAACAAACAGGAAGGAAAGTAGAAGAACAATGAGAAAATATGCCAATTTATCTTAGAACTAAGGAGAAATTTCCTGACAGCTAGAACAATTAATCAGTGGAACAACTTGCCTGCAGAAGTTGTTAATGCTCCAACACTGGAAATTTTAAAAAGACTTTGGATAACCATTTGTCTGAAGTGGTGTAGGGTTTCCTGCCTAAGCAGGGGGTTGGACTAGAAGACCTCCAAGGTCCCTTCCAACTCTGTTTATTCTATTCTATTCTATTCTATTCTATTCTATTCTATTCTATTCTATTCTATTCTATTCTATTCTATTCTACATGCCAATTTAAGATAATTTAACATGGATTTTTAACTTCATTGCTGAGGAGTGACTATTTTTGTTGTTGTTGAAGTCCCAAAATGGAGCACTTCTGTGATTCAGGATATGCAATTCTAGCAGGAGGTGAACATGTTGATTTTTCCAGCTCTAAATCTCAGCTGCCTTTTTTTGTCTTTTCTAGGACATCAAAGGCCAGTACTGGACCGATGATGATTCTGATGGAGAAAATGAGTCCGAGGAATTTTTATATGGAGTACAGGTCAGGCCCCTGTGACCTCTGAAGGGTCAAGATGATGAGTTGTGGTGGCTTACTTAAGGTGGGAGTGAGTAGGATTTCCTGGGAAAAAATTGGGACAGCATAAAACCGCCCTCACTCAAATAAAATCACCATCATTCTGTATATCCTACCTGGATTATTGGATCCCCAATGCAGAGCCCTCTGTTTTTCAAATGCTCTGACTGGGAATAACTAGAAACAATGTTAGCATTTCATTCTGAAGTCTAATCACAATCCTTTAAATGTCTAAGGACTTGGCATCTCACTGTCTTTGTTCTGGACAGTTTAGGCCAGGGGTCTCCAACCTTGGCAACTTTATGCCTTGTGGACTTCAACTCCCAGAATTGGCTGAGGAATTCTTGGGAGTTGAAGTCCACAAGGCATAAAGTGGCCAAGGTTGGAGACTCCTGGTTTAGGCTAAACCACGAGGTGGTTAGATGACCTTTTGGCTTAGCCCGCCGTGTGAACAAGCATTGCGGCTCAGCCGCCAAACTACGGACTAATGTGACGTGAGAACCTGCCAACGTCTCTGGATATAACTCCATGACGGTTTTCTCTTGTCGTTCTGCAGGGCACCTGTGCCGCAGACCTATATCGCCATCCTCAACTGGATGTGGACATCGAAGCCGTGAAGGAACTCTACAGTGAGAATTCTGTCTCTGTCCGGTAAGCCCAATACTGCAGACTGGCCACTTCCTTTTAAACAAGACGAGACAAACGAGAACTGCTTTGAGGTTGGAGCGCTGAAGAACATGCATGTGCTGGCTAATGCAAAGCTGAGTTTAAATATGTGCAATGGAGAGGAACTGTGTCATTTCCCTTCTAAATATAGTTCCTTGGAGAAGCAATAAAATCTCTCAGGTGATTTCCAGGACAATGTTCTCTCTCTCTCTCTCTCTCTCTGTGTGTGTGTGTGTATTTGTGAGATGCTTGTGCCCTGAGGATAAGTTGCTTCTTTTGTTGCCTTCTGAAGCAGAAGCAGCAATTATTAGATAGCAGCAGCCAGAATGTTAAGGTCAGAGAAATAAACCAGGGAGGATTTTTAGTGAAGCGTATCAAAGCCGAGGGGAATGGGATGAGGGCAGCAGAGCTGGGAAAGAGCAGAAACAGTCCCGAAAGGAGGAGCTTTGTGCAGAAGGCCTGGGTGGGTGGGCTGGAGCTTTCAGTCTAAGCTGGAGCTGTGGGGGAAAAAGGTTCCTAAAAGGGATATTTCCCTTCCCTCCCCTCCTGTCCCCCTTTCCCTCCCCTTTTCCCTCCCCTCCCCCTTATTTTTTTTACAGCAGAACAATGATAAATTTACCGCTTATTCTGTGGTTACAACTTAACTCTCTCCTTTCTATAACCTTTCCTGTCTAACCCTCTTAAGCCATGAATCATAACACGGGAGAAACTTCTGTGCCAGCCTTCTTTTCCAGCCTCTGCCCCTCAGTGTCGTTTGCCTGGCTTCCTCATTTCAACAGGCCTTTCCCTAACCACCTCTTTTCCCCCGTAGGGAATATGGGACCATCGATGATGTGGACATCGACCTGCATATCAACATCGGCTTCCTAGATGTAAGTTGCAGGCCGGGCCAGTGCCTCTCTTGCGCTGGAAGGGATGGAAGTTGGCAAAAGGGCTGCCCGGTTGCTCCTTTTCTTCTCTGTGGATTTCTTTCCTCCCCTGGCTGGTATTATTTAGTCATAAACAGAGAAGGACACACTCTTTGCCAAGATGGGACTAACATAGTTGTTGAAATCAGCAGTGGGCAGTATGGGTGGCAGGACGCAGCAAGTATGTGGGGCCCTTGGTGCTCTCTCAGCTCGGGGTTTTTTTTTTCCCCCTTGCTGATGTTTCGTTACCCAATTTTGCAGACCTCACTCCTTTCTAGCGCTGATGAGGTTACCTAGTTGGGCAATGAAACGCCTGCAAGAAAACGGCCAGGCTCGGGGAGCCCCAAGGTGTCCGCAATTCAACCCTGAGCTGCAAACATTCCCTTCCACTTGCACATCGTCTCTCCAGTGGCTCCTGTAAGGGACCCCTGAGCCAGCACTGCGGAAACTTGCTGATTTCTGCCTAGAAGATCACCTGGTGTGTTTGCTCTGGGATTGCTCTCTCTCTCATCAAAACAAGGAAATGAGGAAAAGCCCCCTGTCCGCCCCCCACCCCCCTTAAGTTTATTGTTTCGCATTGTAGGAAGAGGTTGCCACAGCCTGGAAGGTCCTACGGACCGAACCCATCGTCCTCCGACTGCGGTTTTCCCTTTCCCAGTATCTGGATGGCCCCGGTGAGTAACATGCCTCTTGATGAGACACGGGAGGAGCATTAAAGAGTCTCAGTTCTTTTGCTTGTTGACCTTTTGGTCAAGATGAGGGGGCCCGTCAACCCTTAGCCGTTTTATTATCTGACGTCTTTTCTTTGAGGAATGCATGTCCAATCCTCAAGTTGCCATTGCAGATTAGCCCTTGACTTAACAACCATTCATCGAGTAACTCTTCGAAGTTACAATGGTGCTGGGGTGGGTGGGGGGTGGAAATCCTGGGGTCGTGTGATTTCCCCTTTTTGACAAGCCAAGTCAACGGAGGAAGGCCAGATTCACTGAACAACCATGATGCTGATTTAAGGACCACCGCAGGGATCCATTTAACAACCGCGGCAAAGAAAGATCACCCAAAATGGGGCACTTAACAACAGTCTCGCTTAGCAGCAGACAAGTTGGGCTCCAGTTGTGTCCCTATGTCAAGGACTCCCCGTAGCCATACATTGTTATTTGAGGCTGTTGGGTTTTTGTTTTTTTTTTGAGCCGAAATGCATTTGGCCAGCTTGAAAGTTGCCCACAGCGGGGTGGATGAATGAGCAAGTGAATAAATAAATGACAGAGCTTTTGTTGCGTACAGCTTTTTCGCTGTCACATTTCATCAGCTCCTTTGGGCTCCTGCTGACACGCAACGCTAAATTTTTGACTGCTGGCTCCTCGGTATAAGAAACCCCTGAAGTGTCCTCTTAACGCTAAGCCCGGGGTTGGTCACACGGGGTTCAGCCTTTTCTTTGTGATCCTTGGCGTGGTAATACACTTTGGGGTTGTGTGGCAGGCTGGTGGTTTAAGTTCCACTCCTCTTTTTCACTCCTAGCAGTGGGGAAAGAGTACTCTGATAATCTCTCTTCTCGAACTATTAAAAAAAAAAACCTATCTAAAACTCTCTTCTATAAAAACAAGGACAAATAGGCTGAAAAACAGCTTGGCAGGTTTCCAAGTGATGAAATCCATTTAAAAAGAAAAGAGCAAAGTCCACCTTCCAAAACAATTTCTTCTATTTAGGAAAGCATCAAATTGGCAAAGTCCGTGGTAATTCCGGATCTGACACAACCCGGAATTACCTCGCAATATTAGAAATTAGAAACAACCCCCCAAAAGTCAAATTCTCCAACAGAAGTAATTCAGCGTTGCTTGATGTCATAGATCTCCACCTCAAGGGGCCTCAGCAGGGTCAGCTCGTGTTCCCACGGGAAGAAGAATCACCTAGCTTAAACAACCCTCTATCGCCACTCCTCCCTCCTGAGGAATGTGGCAAGCCTGAAACCCTTCCCCCATAACCACCAAAGAGAAAGTAAGAAAAAGAATATATACTAAGCCTAACTAAAATGACTACACACATGTCAGTTTTGGGCTTGACACAGCTTCTATCCCAGGGCAGTAACTATTGAATTCCACCGTATAGTGCAATATTAATGCAATATCAGGGGTTTTCAATTCAATCGTATAGAATGTGAAGGAGGTGTATTTGTATTTTATTTTTATAGTTATAATGTACACCGAAGATGGCATTTAATTTCGTTGTACGAGGTGCAATGACAATAAGCTAAACTAAACAAAGGGAATTCTTCTGACCCAGATCAGTGTAGAGTTGTAATTGCAGAAATGTTCCAATCTCGGATGGCAAACCTCAGATAAAGAATGTTTCCAAGCAAATACAACTCAGGCAAACAAAGTCACTAATCTAAAGGAGGATTAGAGAGTGGAAGTAAACATATGTTAGACTTTAACTAGAGATAATTAATTGTATGGATTACTATGCTAAACAGTAACGAAAGTTAAGCAGTAACCAAAGTTAACCAATGTTGGAGGATAACTAAAAAGGTGTATAAATGCAAGACTAGACTCCAATAAAGATCATCATGATTCAGTTGTTCATGATCAAACAACTCGACTGCCTCGTCATTACAACAGATCAGATGATCTCTTTTGATTGCTCTTACAAGCAGAGAAAAAAAAACACCCTCCCTCATCCTTATCAAATGGCTTTTCTTTTATTACATACCAGGAAACATGAGTGTGTTTCAAAGAGGGGAAGGGGTTGAGGGATTGCTGTGGGTCTCGCCCTTCTACTTCTCATCAGGATTACGGGAGTTTCACATCAGACTCCTTGTTCAAACGCTAACCCTTCACTCTGGCTTTGTTCTCCAGAACCGTCCATCGAGGTTTTCCAACCATCCAACAAGGAAGGATTTGGACTGGGCCTGCAGTTGAAGAAGTGAGTCGGGGGGTTGGTCCTTTGAATCCCGGGCCACGAGTTACACCAACCCCGTTCCTTGGGCCTCGGACTGTGGGATCTAGGGATTATTTCTCCCAAGGAAAAAAAAAGTCCCCTGCTTGCCTCAAAGTGCCTGAAGTGCCCAAAAGGCAGAAAGCCAAGAGCCATTCCTATGCTGCCACCTGTCCCTGAAGTAGTTTGTCACACCGTGGTCCTCTCTGAACGAGGACGTCTCTCTGCAAATAAATCCGTTTCATCGCTTTGTCCCCGAGGTGTTTTTTTTCAAGAGGCAACTGGACTTTTCTGGTTTTTCTTAGAAGGCATTTTGCTTTCCATCCAAGCTTCTTGGATGAGAAGGGAAACGTCTTCAAAGAAAAACCCAGAAAGTCCAGTTGACTCTTGGAAAAAAAGCACTTTTGTGACAAGCATGACCTGGATGATGGAGAATCTCCATAGACACTTTCATTGCTAGTCCGCTTAAATTTATCTGTCTTTAGTTTTGGAAAGATTCCCATTCAGAGAGAGCCAGGATGTGACAAACTACAGGGGCAGGTGGCCTAGGAATGTTCTTGGTTTTTTGTCTTGTGTGTGCCTGGAGATGTAGTGATGGGGAGGACAAAGCCCGAGGCCTTTTCTCTCTCTCCCTCCCTCCCTCCCCCCCCTCCCTCCCTCCCCCTTCCTTCCTTCCTTCCTTCCTTCCTTCCTTCCTTCTCCTTCCTTCCATCCTTCCTTCCTTCCTTCCTTCCTTCCTTCCTTCCTTCCTTCCTTCCCCTTCCTTCCTTCCTTCCTTCCTTCCTTCCTTCCTTCCTTCCTTCCTTCCTTCCTTCAGATCGGGTGGGGGGAACCCCCAGAGTATGCCTTGTGGTGTGTCCTCTTTCGTCTTGTTACTATCTAACCCTTGTCAATCATCTTCATAGAATCCTGGGCATGTTCACATCCCAGCAATGGAAACACCTCAGCAACGACTTCCTCAAGACCCAGCAAGAAAAGCGGCACAGCTGGTTCAAAGCCAGTGGCACAATCAAAAAATTCCGTGCCGGTCTCAGCATCTTTTCACCCATCCCCAAGTAGGGCTACTCTCTTCTTTCCTCTCTTCCTACTGTAAAAGAGGGTTGTGGAGGTGGTTGGAGGCCTCCATTGAACATGGAAGGAAGTTGGAAAGATGGTCGGAAGTAGGCTTGCTGTTCTCTTGTCCTCCCCTTCCTAAGGGGGACACGGAGGTGGTTGAAGCCTCCGTTGGATGTGGAAGATGGTTGGCTTGCTCTCTTCTGTCCTTCCTTCCTAAGGGAGTAGTGGGAACATGGACGTGGAAATGGATGGGAGCCAACATGCCCAACTACCATTGTTGACCCCCTAGCTTTGAAACCCAGCCCTACCCAGTCAAGGCTCTCATGATTCTCCTTTTCCATATCCAACCTGGAGATCCCTCCGCTGATGCACGTCTCTTTGGGCTACACAGGTCTCCCAGTTTTCCCGTCATCCAGGACTCGATGCTCAAGGGCAAACTTGGCGTCCCAGATCTACGCGTCAACCGCCTGATGAACCGCTCCATCTCCTGCACGATGAAGAATTCTAAGGTGGAAGTTTTTGGCTACCCTCCCAGCACCCAGGCAGGTGTCGTCCCATTCAACATCCTGGTGGGTTCCCTCTCTGCCCTTGTCCCTTCGGGCTGGTTGGGTAGAGTTTCCATTTTGGGTTTTGTGCCCTCCCTTCCTGGGAGAAATTAGCCTGGAAAAAAAGATGATCAGCGGGCCCTTGGAACAGAGACTTGGGTTGGATGCTTTGGGTTGCAGGTGGGAAGAAAACAGGTTGAAGGCTTCTCTCTACTACATTAGGAAAGATCCTGCAAGTTCGTCATAGCGCCTTGAGCAGAATGTTGAGGTTCTTCTGCCTTGTTAATTTATTTATAGGTTCTCTTGCCTGAGCAGGGGCCTGGGCTATGAAGGCCTCCAATGTCCCTTCCGGCTCATTTCTATTTCTATTATGGGAATTATTATTTTTAAAATTTTGGTCAAGAGAAAATTTTTTAAAAGCCCAATCACTCACTTTCTGAAAAGATTCATCCCTTGGAATCTAGAAAAAGAACTATCCAGTCATGGCTACGACTATAGTTCACTTAACAGTTTTATTTGGGGTTTTTGTTCTGGAGTTCCACAGAAATTTTTAGTCTCTCTTAGCTACCAAGTACAGCTGAGGGGAAAATTCCTTCTGGCTGGAATCTGGCTGGAAATTGCCTGGTTTTTATTACTCTGCCTAGGGAATTGAGTAGCATCCCTCTTCCCGCGTTTATAGCCCCAATATGTAGAAAGACAGGTTGGTTGGCTGACTGAGGAAAGCAAAGCAAATACTATATTTGGTTAGGAGCCACCAGGGCCCCATTTCCATCTAATCTGTAGCTGGGACACCTTCCCATCACCGGCTCCATGAAAAAAAATCATAACAGGACTTTTTGGTGTAAAGTTGGTTCCTTGGCATTAAGCTGCCCAGTCATATACGTCAACAGCGCACCTCCCATTTAGGGGGTTAGTTTTTAGGGGGTTAGTTCGACAGATAATATCCAAAACCTTGCAGAACGCAACTTGGATACATCCTCTTGGAGTGCTCCTTTCTACAAGTTGGAAGATTTTCCTTCTTCACCCTGTGGGGATAAGCAAGCAGCTTTCCTTGGCACATCTGCAGTGATAGGAAGCCCTCCAGATGTCCCAGTTTCAACCTGAATGGTCAACACTTGCACATCATGGAAATGGGGCTCCCTGTCAATTTGTAAAGCACTCCTGGCCTGCTCTCGAGTTGCCATAGGCAGGAGCGGGGAGAACTGATGGAGCAGTTCGGTTGCCACGACCAGAAGCACCTTTCTCCAGATTGTATCCCAGGTTACTAAAACCAGCAGGAAAGGCATGTTTTCTACAGCCCGGGAAAGTGCTCTGTTGGAGCATGTGATTTATGACACAACCCTGGTAGGAGGGGAGAAACAGAGTCATAGGTAGGCAGTAAATTACTTGGGGCAGAGCGGGCTGCACTTGGGCTGCACATGGGAACGTGCTGACATGTTGCTCCTAAAAAATAGTTGGATTTCTTTTGAAACTTGGCTCGAGGCTTATGAATTAATTAGGGCATCCGTTGGAACCCTGACACTTTCCACTTACAGAGGGCCACAGGTTCGCCTACCTAGAAAGATAGGCTACTAAGTTCTCGGCTGAGGTTCCTGAAGTTCCTTCCTAAAAAGATTTCCTGGAATGAGAACAGGCCTGAGCTGTGGATGAAGGGGCCCTCCAGATGATGAGCGAGCAGGTACCAAGTCATGCCGGTGGTCTCTTTCCTTGTATTTTGTCCGCAGGTTGGCGGCCATTGCAAAAACATCCCCACCTTGGAGTATGGCTTTCTCGTCCAGGTAAATATCCGTGCATCTTCCTTCGCGTTCCTATTCTACTTTTCCCAGCGTTACATCCTAACTCCTGTCACATAACGCACCAGTTTGGTGTTGGTCCGATTGAAATCAAAGACCCAGCTGACCCCAATCCAACCTTGTTTATCTGGGCAGAAGTTAGGAATTCCAGTAAAAACAACAACTACAACTGTGTCTCGGCTAGCACAAGGGTGCAAGCTAGCTGCCTTCCTTGTGTCTTGGTCCACAAATGGCATAATGTCCAGCAAAATGTTGATTTAGTGGAGAATTCTGGGGATTGTAGTTCCAGCATCTGTAGTGAGACTGGAATTCTGGTGAGTTATGACAGATCAACAGATTGGTGTATATAGCTTGGTGGGACTTAAATGCAAAGGGGGTGGGCTGTACTTTCTCTTTTCCTTTCAGGGCCATATTCTCATAGGCCGATGGGCTGGAAGCACCTGCTTATAGTGGGTCCAAAAGGGGCAGTGCTAGACACGGTCGCCTTTCCTTCTGTAATCCCCTCTTCCCCTACAGCTGTGTTGTTCTTATCAGAGCTCCAAACTGATCCCTTGTTTCTGGGGGTGAGGTCGATTTGAGTGGCCTGGCAATGCTTTCCCAAACCTGCTTTGAGATCCACTAATGGGAAAGGATTGACTCTGGACCTTCTCCAAATGGAGACTTCACTCTTCTGCTCTCTTCCCCAGGCCTAGGGGAGTTGGTTTTACTGACTTCGCTGTGGTCTCTCTCCCTCTCCCCCTCTGTGATAATAATCACAAAATGTAGTCGCAGACAGTGAACAACATGGAAGAGCTTTTGTTATTAATCTTTTGCAAAAGGGAATTCTGCTCATGGCAGAAGACATGGTTCCCAGGAAGGCTGGGGTTTATATACAGGTTCAAATATACAGTCTCTGCCCCTTTCCTGGGTTCACAATCAGTCCAAGCTACGTATCTCCCTACGCCACACCCATTGCGTAGCACCTGTTTCCTTGTCTTTGGAAACTACCCTTGTTCTCATGGCTTCTTCCTGTTAATGTCCATCTAATCACAGTGGATCATTAACAGGTTTCCGTTGGGTCAGAACGACCCAGCATCTCTTACATTAATCTTTAAGCCAAGATTACAAACCCCCACTCCAGCCAGGAACAGGACATTTTACTTTTAAAACATAACAAGTTACAAAACGTAATATGTTTGTTAGATAGTTATATAACTGTCCAGTAATCGTTTTAAAGGTCATATTTCGGATAAACATGGAATCTCTTCTGTTCTTCATTTTCTCAGGTGTAACTCACAATATATATAATTGCCATATATAACACCCCTCTCTCCTCCCCGCTCAGATTATGAAATACGCAGAGCAGAGGATCCCTACTTTGAATGAGTACTGTGTGGTGTGTGACGAGCAGCACGTCTTCCAGAATGGGTCCATGCTGAAGGTACTTTGCACCTTGTTAAAAAGCATTGGTTTCTCTCTGGAGGTGCCTTCTGTGCTTGGTTGTTGCCTTGCCGAAGTTTCATTACCTGACTAAGTTATTTCATCAGTGCCAGTGGGTGTTGAGCTTGCTCCCTGCTTTATATGCAGTAGGTTGCTCTGCCTGTTGTTAACGGGGGCGTGCTTGCTGTTCATTTCATCGATTTTACTTCCTTCTGGGAAGGGACCCCCAGGAATATTTCTGACACCCTTATGGAAAAGGAGAGTTCTGGAGTCACTAGGGCTGTTTCACTTGACCTTGTTGGTGGCAAGGAGGCCTTGGTGTTCTTGTTTAAACAGAGAATGGGACATTACTAGAAATATTCCCATCTTAACGGAACATGAAATAATAAACCGTGTTAGTCCTCAATTTACAACTTATTGCTTATTGTACCCTATGACTATAATTAAGTGATGATTTTTGACTCTTGACAAATGTATCTTTTCTTTTATGTACACTGAGAGCATTTGCACCAAAGACAAATTCCTTGTGTGTCCAATCACAATTGGCCAATAAAGAATTCTATTCTATTCTATTCTATTCTATTCTATTCTATTCTATTCTATGGATTCCTATTCTATTTATTCCTATTCTTCCTATCCTTCCTATTCTATTTATTCTATTCCTTCCAATATTCTATTCTGTTCTGTTTTGTTCTAATTGTACCCTATGACTATCATTAAGTGTTGTACCTTATGA
>NW_020716963.1:374254-403983 GCF_900518725.1 Notechis scutatus | reverse complement strand
AGAAAGAAAGAAAGAAAGAAAGAAAGAAAGAAAGAAAGAAAGAAAGAAAGAAAGAAAGAAAGAAAGAAAGAAAGAAAGGTTGGAAACACCTTAAAGTCTGCGGAGATTCTCAGTCATCCAGGCCATGGGTTTGTCCCAAAGGTGCTTTTTTGTTTCAGAAGGCAACTTGACTTTCGTTGAAGATGTTTGGCTTCTCATCCAAGAAGCTTCTTCAGTTCTTTTCAAGGGGGGGCGGAAAAACCAAGTAAGGTCCAGTTGCCTTTGGAAAAAGCACCTTTGGGACATCGTGCAGGTGTCAACTAAAAAATAATAATACTCCTTTGGTCTTTTTTAGTTGCCTTCAGAAAGCGAGTGGGGGAAAGCCGTGCATTCCTCAAACGCCTTAGATAATCGCCTTGGCAGCCCAAAACTGTCGGCGCGCGAGAAATTTACTGGAGAGCGTGATTGATGACTCTTGGCTATGGATGTGTCCCATTGGAGAATATACATCCAGGGGGGGGGGGGGGGGGGGAAGACCAGGGGTCAAGGGGGGAAATGAATGACGTATTTTAGTGTCGGCTGCACCCAGGTAACGCCGACATGGCCACTCCTAATAAACGATTTTTTTTTTAACTCTGAGAAATGCGGCTAAAGACTTGTGATTTGAATGGGTGTGTGTGTGTGTGTGTGTGTGGATTTGTCGGAGCCCTGACAGCAGGCTTTGCTGAGTCAATCTGAACGTCCGGTTACTCCTGCAGTCCCATTTCAACAGTGGCCAGGCCGGTACGCTGGAAACCCCCCCCCCCCCCCCGTCTGTCTGGCATAACGGGGCAGGCCGGTGCAAGCCGTGTCCATTTCCCCCCGCTCTTGTCATTGACCCCCCCTTCTCCTTCCCTTGCAGTGATCACATCCAAGGATCTCCAGAAACATGGAAACATCTGGGTTTGTCCCGTGTCTGACCACGTCTGCACCCGCTTTTTCTTTGTGTGAGTAAGCTCGGCCACGTGGGAGGAGAGGCCGCTGTCTCTCTGTGGGATAGCTCAGGAGCCAGATGGGAAGGAGCCTCCCCCCCAAAAAAAGAGACCATTTCACAGTTCTTCTCCCCCTCCCTGGTCCTCACAGGTATGAAGACGGCCAAGTTGGAGACGCCAACATCAATACTCAGGACCCTAAAATCCAGAAGGAGATCATGCGTGTAATTGGCACTCAGGTCTATACAAACTGAAGGGGTGGAGGAGCCCCTCCCTTCAGACTGTGCTGGCGCTGTCCCCGAGGGGGGACAGGAAAAGGGACCGATGTTGTAGACCATACACAGGACTCTGCCTGGCCGAAGACTGAGACACACCCCCCCCCCCCACCGGAGGGAGCAACCACTGTCAAAACCTCTGGACCGCGGATGCCGGGGCTGGGGGGGTTGGAGGGGGAACAGCCCCGGAGGGGGGGGTCGCGCAGCAGCTCCATCCTCTTCCCCCTCCCCATCCGTAGAGTTGAGTGGGCGGAGTTGGACCCAATTCCCGTGAGCCGCTTGGAAGGGTTTAAAGAGTTTTTGCTGCATGCCCACGTTTTCGGCGACGGCGTTTGGAACCGTGAAAACGAGCAAAAAAAAAGAAAGAAAAAGAAAAAGAAACACAAAACAAACACACACACACCCCACGATGACACAAGAGAGCCCCCAGAGAGAGAATGTGCGCGTGCAAGCAAGCGGTTTTAGCTTATTAAAATTCTCTTTGAAAAAAAAAAGCAGCGCTCGGCGCCCCTGTGTGCGATCCTTTTTCCAAAACCCGCCAGCAGATGTTGCGGTTTTTCCTCTTGTATACGCAGGACAGCGGTGCGCTTCCTTTTGCACACACTTTCTCCATTGGTGTGTGTGTGTGTGTGTGTGTGTGTGTATGAGATTAGTTTTTTCTTTTGTTGTTGTTGTTGCAGTTATACTTTCAGACCTTCAGGTCCTTTATGGAACAATCCGGTTTTTGTTCAGATTAGGATTTAGGATGTGCCAAGCTTTGGATTTCCTGTTGTTCTCCTCCTTTCCCTGACCAAGAAAGGAGTCAGGGAATGTATATATGTGAATTTAGGTATTCACATATATTCCCCCTATGGAAATATACCCCTCTCTCTACCCAGGTGGTCTGGGGAAGCCATCTTGGTGGTACCCAAGGCCACATTTAACCATTCTTGTCACAGAGGAGGGAGGGAACGGCTGCATCACATATATTGATGGACATATCGGTATAGGAGGCGGGAATCTGTTGTGGCTCTTCCTGTTTTGCTTCTGAACGGGGACAGCCTACCTTGATTCCTAGCTGCAAATGGCAGGAAAACACAATTGGTTTTTAGCCAACATGATTAGCCAAGTTCTTTGTGGCTGCAGGTTGTCCGCTTCAGAATCAGAATAGAGCTGGAAGGGACCTTGGAGGTCTTCCAGTCCAGCCCCCTGATCAAGCGGGAGACCCTAGACCATCTCAGACAAGGGACTGTCCAGTCTCTTCTTAAAAACCTCCAGTGAGGAAGCAAGCCACAACTTCTGGTGGCAAGCTGTTCCACTGGCTAATTGTCCTCACTGTTGGAAAGTTTCTCCTTAATTCCAGGTTGCTTTTCTCCTTGATTAGTTTCCATCCATTGTTTCTTGTCCTGCCCCTTTTTGGAAAATAAGTTGACCCCTTCCTCTACTGGAAGACTGTTATTATGTCCCCTCTAGTCCTTCTTTTGTTTAGCCAAACCCAAACCCTGCAGCTGTCCTTCGTATGTTTTGGATTTCTGGAGAACATGCCGTTTAAGGTCCCTGCCCCCTTGCCTCCTGGATCTTCCCTCTCCCACTTTCTGTGGTCTGTTGTGTTGGAAAGAAGACCAAGGATGAAGAGGAGATCAGATAGGACCAGATTTTCTTGAAAAAAAAAGTAGTGGTGGTAAGAATTTGGGGGTAGGAACCTGGAATCTAGTCCCCATGCTCTTGACAGACCATGGAGCAAAAAAAAAAAAAAGACACAAAGTTGACAAGAGGTTCTAGATCAGGGGTGCCCAACCTTGGCAACTTTAAGACTTGTGGACTTCAACTCCCAGAAGTTGAAGTCCACAAGTCTTAAAGTTGCCAAGGTTGGATACCTCTGTTCTAGATCAACGTTCCTCAACCTTGGCCACTTTTAAGACGAGTGAACTTCAACTCCCAAGAACGCTGGCTGGAGAATCCTAGGAGTTGAAGTCCACCTGTCTTAAAAGCGGTCAAGATTTGAGGAACGTTGATCTAGAACCTCTTGTCCTCTGGGAGGCCTCCAATGTTCCAAACTTTGGTCCAGTATACTGATCAGATAGCAATATCTACGAATGGGTCCCTCTTCTTTCCCGCATTCTGAGTAAGCTGCTACTTACGAGGAAGCGCATTTTGGATTCTTTTAACACCTGGTCAGATGGAGGCCTCCTCTGCTTCCTTCCTTTGGGGTTAGGGATGTTTCTGTCTTGGGCTCAAAAGCAAGCGATCACTTGACAGGCAAGTGTTCTGCCCTGCATTATTCTCTTCTGAACATTTAGAACCCAAAAGCCTATTTATGGTTCTGTGGAGCCAGGAAATTCCTGTGTCTCAAGATGTCAAGCTTGGGCTTTGCTGAGGCATTTCCCAGGGAGCGGACACGAAGCATCAACATTGAGCCAATGGGCATTTCTTGTGCTGTTTTGCCCAGCAAGAACACAAGGATCCGGTGAGGTTTAAAGTAGGTTAGTTAAATAAAGTGGTAGGCAGCTCCCAAAGAGCGCAGAACTTTTCTGAGAAGAGACTCACGCAAACAATCCGGTCAAATTCCCACTGGACTGTGCTTTATTTCAGTCTTAAGCAGAATATCATTTTAACTACAGAGCTACAGAGATCACAACGCCCATTTGTCTGTCTTTATTATTATACTACAAGGAAATCATAAGAAAGACCAATCAAAAGAATCGTATAATCCACTGGAATGCCCCGCAAAATGCTCCCCACTGTTGGGAGGCAGTGTTCCTTTGGAGGATGGAAACTGAAAGCCCGTGAGTGTGTGTTTGTGTGTGGGGAAATGGGAATGGGGGAGATGGCCTAAAGTAAGTTCCTCTTCCCAAATTCAGGGCAGAAAAAGAGACTATGATGGGGAGCATTGCCATTCAGAACAGCCAAACTAGGCACAAACTATCATTGCATGTGGACCTTCAATCTGGCTATCCAGGATGAGAATTGTGTAGCCAAAGATCTGACTTAAGTGAATAACCAACTATGGGGGTTGGTTGATCAGTTGATCCAAACTGTAGACTTTGGATGATGAGGACCTTAACTTGACCGTTTCATCAACACTCCAATTAATTCAGATTTCCCCATCATGGAAATACTTTGAATTTCTATCATCCTCGAAGCAGGTATTACATTGGAGAAGAATAACTGAATTTTTTTCCCCATTTACCTTAGATTTCCCCATTTACCTTAGATCGTACCTTCCCAAAACCTTCTCACTTCCTGCATAATTCCTGCACATCTCACATTTTGTGGAGTAGTTGTTGACCTCTGCCTGCTGCTGCCATTTTTAAATCTTAGTGGGGCCGAAAGAAAACTACGATTATGCAAAAGGGGGTGGGGTGCAGAGGAGCATGAAAGGAAATGAGTGAGGGGGGAAAGGTTATTTTTATTGAAACCCCGTGTGCCCACTTGAGTCGGCAGCTTTCAAATGACCCTCATGCGGGAAAAAAATATGCAGGAGGTACAGATTTTCTTAAAAGGTTTTGATTCAGTAATAACTGCATTTACAACCAAATGTTTCCACTTTTCCCTGTGCTTGTGATCTGGATGGGAAACCGATGGTTATCCAAGGACTTGGAGGAAAGAACAGAAATATCTTGCATACAGAAAGCCAAATCTACAATTCAGACCATGATTTTTCTAAAGGAACAACAATGGTGGAAAGTTGGCTTGAAATGGGTCATTTTCCCCAAACACAGTCCTTTACATACACTGGCCACTTCGATGATGGTGGCCACCTTCAAAAATTATTGAAAACATTGGCTTCTTTTCCACCACTTCTGTTGGTGGGCTAAAATCTAGACCCATCAGTTTGTCATGCTATGAATGAAAACAAGCACTCTTCCCTCTTCAGAGGTGCCTAGAGACACATGGGTGAGTGGGTCATCACTACATCCACCATCAATTTGGTTGTCAAGAAAGGTTACGATTATACTTGGCGTACACTTCATCCCTGGGTCCTCGTGACTTCCAAGTTGTGGCCAAGAGCAGGGGTCTCCAACCTTGGCAACTTTAAGACTTGTGGACTTCCAACTCTCAGAATTCTGGAAGTTGAAGTCCACAAGTCTTAAAGTTGCCAAGGTTGGAGACCCCTGGCCAAGAAGATTGCAAACCAAGGATGATGTTTCAAGGGGCCCCATAGGCCTTGACCCATTGCCTAAGCAGAAGCTGGAGGAAAGGAAGGAAGTTGGAATGTCAGATGGAATGCCAACCTGCTGGGGTCCAAGTAGAAATCCCTTCTACTTGTTTTCTGAGAATAGGGTAGAGAAGCCATTGACAACTGCAAAATCTCATGCCAGGTGGCCTCTCTGACTTAGGGGTTTCTACATATTCCAACAGCTGTAAAAGAAACCCAGGGTGGTCAACTCCCATTCATCAGGATAGACACGTTAACAGTGGAAGTATTTGTGTCTGCTCCCCTAGAATGATTTAACCAACACGTGAATTCCAGATTCGGTTTAATACCCAATGTAGGAGAAATGGCTCCCTTGGAGAGCTTTCATCTTTGATCCAAAAGATCTTGTTAATTCCAGCTATATGGGGGGATGGTCGGTCTGTACTGAAGAAACCAGAAAGGAAGATTTAATTTTATGGCATGATTTCTGATGATGGGTATTGAGCAAAGTACGTTTTAACAGACCTACTGTCCTAGTCGCTAGAATTTATAGGAACCCATACAAGGAAGTCCTCTTGATCCCATCTGAATTGGTGGGGTAACCTAAAACCCCTCAAGTTCCAAAATATCTGTTTTCATGGATAGTCCTTTACAGTATCCCTTATAATTTTAAAAATAATAATAATAATTGTAAAGTCACCTTCTTTCAAAAGCTTCAGGCTTTCTACGAAAGAATGAGTAGCGAAATCTTCAGCAAGGACTTGGCTATACACACAAAAAGAAGGATGGTTCTGTATCGGAGGTAGCTTTGCAGTAAGACCCCACTGCCCCAGTCTGCGTCCCATCTAACATCTAGAGACCATAATAGCAAAAACATAGCCCTTAAAAGATGTAAGCGGTTTGTGCTTTATGGCAAGTAGCGGGCAACCAGTTTTTAGTGGGATGCGTCTGTGCCTGGAGTTCTCGCTTCCAGTTAGGTTTGGCTAACAACCCAAACCACATCCAGTCAGCTGTTAGTCTGGGCAAGGAGAAGAGAACCCCACATATATTGTTTGCAGGAAGAGGCGAACCCCCACATCTTGAGGCCACAGGATGGGCCTGACTTTCAGCGGCTGGAAAAATGGCAGGCCAGCTCTTTGAAACGAAGCTTAGAAATGAATACTTACAACAGGATCAATGCCAACGTTTCCTTTCACCCCTTCCTCAAGATGGTTGTGGGATGATGAGAAGTAAAACCCGAGAGACAAGAGTCCATAGAGAAGCCTAACCCTGACTCTTTTGGAGGAGGGCTACTCTATGAGTTCGCCTCCTTCCAGAGAGAGTTAAACCCCTCCACGAACCCTTTCTCCGTTTTCCCAGGGCACAGCTAACCCCACCTCCCCGTGTCCACTGGCACTACATTTGATCAGGTTGTGGTGGCGTGCGCAGAATAAGGCCATCAGCCCCGTTCTCCTGTTGTGTGCTTTGCAATGCTTTAGAAGGCGTCAAGCCGAAATGAAGCGTTGTATCGTAATTTTATGGTTTAGGCATTAAAAATAAAAAATAAAAAGGGGGTTGAGCCCACCTCTGACCCACACACCATCGCTCACTCAGCAGTTATGGACACTGGAGGGGGGGTGGTGGTTAGCTTATGAAACAGTAGCCAACAGAATAGACAGTATTCTTTTACACTCTTCAGATGTGTAGACTTCATTTCCAGAATGCTCAGAGTGGCATAACCATGGCTGAAAACTCTTGAACTTGAAGTCAACCTATCTAGATCGGGGGGTCTCCAACTTTGGCAATTTTGAGACTTGTGGACTTCAACTCTCAGAATTTCTGGCTGAGGAATTCCAGGAATTGAAGTCCACAAGTCTTAAAAGTTTGCTGAAGTTGAAGGCCCCTGATCTAGCTATTGTTTGAGAAGGTCTTCAAATTAGAAATAACAAGGAGATACCACAATATGTTATCTTTCTTCCATTTTATATACAGAACTGGACACATTCAGGCTTTGGCACCTTAAGTTGTCTGCCTTCACCTCATACCCTGCAAGGATGTTTTGTTTCCACCATCCCTGGACTTCTTTTTTCTAAAACTAAAAGGAATGTTATTTACATTAAAAAAAATGCTTTGCTGTAAGGCAAAACTCGGATCCCTTCATTCTGACAAGCCTAGAGAGTTGACATAATCAGAGGTATCAATCCTTCTTGTCCTTGGTCATCATTGCTAAATATTCAAGCAGTTGTAGAGAATGGATACATAAAAAAGCAACCCGCAACATTCACAATGGCACAATATGTGCATCCAACATATTCCACCGATTAGTGTTCATATTTTCCTGATCAAATATCTGGGAAGAAAAAGAAATGGTTGGCAAAGAAGGGATATTACTGAAAGGGCATGCATCTTTCTGTGCTTTTAATATAATGAAAAAAAATGACACATTTCCTTGACAGGTTTTTTTTTTTTAAAAGAGCCCTTCAACATTGGTCCCTCCCAACCCTCCTTAACCTTGGCCAAAAATCAAGTGTGACAAAGGACAGATTTTCTTGTACACACCAGTTACCCTTTACAGAGGCCTATCCAGGAAGAGTAACCAGGAGTGGCCATAAATCTAATTTATAGATCTGTCTTTATAGATATAACATTGTCTTCTTTTTATGAATGTATGTGGAAAACTGTAGAGTGGAACCTTGATGGGTTTTTAACAGCTGGCCTTGAAAGAAGCCTCTCTAGCCTCCCTTGTCTATGTTTAGCATTCCTACCAGCATTCCTTACCAACGTCACAATAGGCTGAGTTGCTATCTAGGTGGTGGATGGCAAGATAGCTGATGATATGGACAAGACTGAAATGCTAAGGAGTTCCGCTTCCTCGTTCTCTCTTGGCTTTCTCTAAAGTTGAGGAAAGCATCATCAGGGCCTTCTGAGCCTCACAACCACACATGGAATACTGCATCCAATTCTAGTCTGCATGATACAAAAAAGAAGTTGACACCCCAGAAAGAGCGCATAGAAACGCAACAAAGATGACCAGGAGGTCTGGAGGTTAAGCCATATGTTGAACAATTGAGGGGTGATATGATAGCAAGTCCCATGGGGTTGTCACAGAGACGTGATCAATCTATTGTCCAAAACACCAGCAGGCAGGACAAAAGAAGGAATGGGTGAAGGAGAGATCCAACCTAGATCTAAGGAGAGAACAATTAATCAATGGAACCGCTTATCTCCGGAAGTTGTGGATGCTTTATTGTTGGAGGTTTTCAAAAAAAAAAAAAGAGTCTGGACAGCCATTTGTCTAAAATGATGTAAGGTCTCTTGCTTGAGGACCTCCAAAGCTCATCCAACCCTAAGATTCTATGCTCTATACCTCTGTAGAAAATAATTATGAAGAGGGAACAATGAAAAAAAAAACATTCTCTGAAGCCATAAACATGAGCTTGGCAGGGTCTATCACCCTTAGATGAACAGGGTTACAGGAGAAGGAGCAAGAACGTGTCCTTCAAAAGGCCAGATGGTTGATTCAGAAGAAGGCTGAGAAACACTGGCCTAGACACTGAGGAAAGTGTGAAAGGCCCCACAGCACTTAAGAACTTCCACGAGTGTCCTGGAATTAATAAAATCTCAGATCTTTGGCCTGAGCCACAAGTTAATTTCCATCCAACATTCCCTCCAGGGAAAAACCAATTCCATTTTTCCCTTACAGAAGAGCTTGGAGAAAAAAGAACTCTCTGAACAAATTTATCTTCTCCCAAGTCCTGACCTTGTGATGAAGATAGGCAACCAACTTTCTCCTGAGTGGGTCGTCCATTGCCTTTTCCAGACTGCCTAGTCTATGTGAATGAAAGGTTTTTGATGATGGCTGAATGAATGAGAAAGAAACCTTCAGAACCAGATGATGGCTTCTTTGCTTGTGAACAATGACCTACTGTTTGGCCAAAGAATGCTTTGGAAATGAAACATGGGGAAAGTTGAAAGTTGAAGGAATAAGCGGAGAGATGTATTCAGACAATGTGTCCATTCCTTTCTTACAGAAGGATTCCCTACCATGTGGAGTTCTTGGTGTTCTCTGAACTTGGCTGTTTGCTTGCAGATGTTTCATTTCCCAACTATTTCTATCCTTCAGAAGTGAGGAATGGTTTAAAACTGCTAGGAAAAGACCAAAATGAACACACCAAGGTCCTCCATCTACTGCCAGCTATCTATTCTAAGCTTCTGTTGTTACTCCAAGCATCCTTTCTCAAGTCATGTATCCAGGGCTGGCCAACAAAAACAGCAAGGTAAATTGTATCAGTTGAAAGCACCTCACCACTTGCTCCTCACAGATCTTCAAAAACCCCAACTTAGCTTTCTTCAGCCTGATGGTTGGCTATGGATTCTGACAACTGTTACTCAGCTTTGGGGAAGCTACCTCAAGAACCGATGAAGAGAAAGACCAGCAGATGGAAGGAAATATGGACAAGATAAACCACCAAGTTGGCTTTCTTCTCGGTCCAAAGTCGAGCCAGCTGTTAAGTTCCAGGCAACTGTGCCAGTCAAGCAATTCTCAAAGGTGAGTTTCTCAAGTTGGTTATACACCTTTCGGTGACTTAACCTGGCATCCTGTCCCATCCACCTTTTTTTCACCTACACATTTCCCACGAACCTTAGACAACCCCCTCCCCAAAATCCTACCTCTCCTTCCACCAATATGAGACAACTCCACCCAATTTTCTTCCGTTATCTCTGAAGAAAGGCTACCTGTAGATATCCTGGCCCTTCCAAAAGTTGCCCAGTCCTGGCAGAGAGGATCCCAAGAAGTGAGGCGATACGGAGAGCCCGTTGCAAGCAGATCCCCACTTCTTATATATGCATGGTCACATGGCCTGCTTTTCAAACCAGACTTGAGAAAAAACTGCTCCACTCATACATGGGGTTTCATCTTATGTCTGACCTCTTGTTCTTTGTTGCCAGTGGTGGGAAAAGCCTGCATTTTCAACCGTCTAACTATGAATAAATAGAGCATCAATGCCACCACCCTCCTCAGTTGCCGTTTATGTGGATTTTTGCGAGTGCACATATGGGGTGCATGGTGGAGTGTGTGCATGTGTGTTACGTGTGTATGTGTGTGCCATTTCTTTTTCTTTTACTCTTAGAAAAAAGTCCTCTTTCCCCAGGTCACTAAAATCGATTGTCTCTTTTTTTTTTTTTCATTTTGATTCCTTTTTTTTCTTTTTTTTGCTTTGTTTTCATTTGTTTCGAATGGGTGGGGTGGGGTCTCTTCTATGTTCAATGCTAAAATCACACTACAAAAAAGCATTCTGTTCTAAACCACTAGGAAATGTTAACAGTGAAGCACGAAAAGTTTTTTTTTTTTAAAGCAGAAAAGGAAAAGAGAGGGGAAAAAAAATATACGAGAGAAGAATCCGAAGAAATCCAGTGGCCGAGTGACCGCATTGGGGGAATGTGACTCATGAAAGACAGATAACCTCCAGATCCTTCATGACTCTCCATCTGTCCTTCATTCTTATTTGGCACTTCCTTAATTGAATTCCCTTTCCCTCCCTCCTTCCCTCCCTTCCCCTGACCTCATCTTCTGCAGAAGATTCTGGAAAGCAATATTAAATTTGGCTGCGATCACACCAGTGCAACAAGAGACACAGAGATAAGGCCTTAGTAAGACCACACCTAGAGTACTGCTCCCAGTTTTGGTCACCACATTATAAAAAAGATGTTGAGACTCTAGAAAATGTGGAGAAGAGCAACCAGGATGATTAGGGAACTGGAGACTAAAACATATGAAGAACGGTTACAGAAACTGGGCCTGGATGGTCTAGTGAAGAGAAGGACCAGGGGAGACAGGATAGCAGTCTTCCAATATTTGAGGGGCTGCCACAAAGAGGAAGGGGTCAAACTATTTTCCAAGACACCTGAAGGCCAGACAAGGAATAATGGATGGAAACTGATCAAGTAGAGATTCAACCTAGAAATAAGGAGAAATTTTCTGGCAGAACAATCAACCAATGGAACAGAAGTTGCCCTCGGAAGTTGTGGGAGCGCCATCAGTTGAGACTTTCTTGAAGAGATTGTACTGCCATTTGTCAGAAATGGTGTAGGGTCTCCCGCTTGGGCGGGGGGTTGGACTAGATGACCTATAAGGTCCCTCCCAACTCTGATTATCTGTTATCTACAAATGCAAAATGATCTGCCTGCCTCTTTCTCCCCCCTACCTGTCTACAACCAACCTATACCGAGAGATGATCAAATACATTGGGAACAAGGCTTGTGTCTTTTCAATATGTCTGTTGAAGAATTTCCAGGAGTGCAAGCCCAGAACGCCTGTCATGAAGGCCAGATTGGAGGTGCTTTTCTAAAGCTTCTCTTGGAGCAAAATTCAGCATGGTAGAATGATGAGTTCTTCTCCATTGCTCATCAGAAATTTAGGAGCTATCGTCTCGGGGTGAGGGGAGATAAGTAGGGATGAAATCCTGACTCCATTGAAAGGTGCTTATTCAAGGAATTAAAGAGGTTGCATTCTTACATCCAGGTTTCTCTTTCTGGATGATCTGAGCATGGCCAGGGGGAGGAGATGTTCAATGGTCCAAGAGAGGTGGAGGTAGTGGAAACTGACAAGAGTTCATTGTCACTCTGGGTGTTGTGTTTCATGGAAGCCTCTACTGGATTGTCCCTTAGAAACTGCGGCTTAGCTGCAGGGGTCAGAGCAACCTTCCAGGTGTTTAGAATTGTCCTTCATGTGTAGGATAAAAAGGAACTGCATGCATGCATGCATGCATGTGTATGTATGCATGTGTTTACACACATTTATACAACAGACATACACATCATGAAGGTATTATTTTAATATAGTTCTTGATTTTGCTTTGTAATGGATGAACACAGCTTCCCTTTCTCTTTTAGACATTTTAGATGTTTAAGACCAAGTATAGCTCCTTGAGATAGGTGTGGAAAAGCTTCTTCCATACCTTTGGTGGCTCTAGAAAACTCAAAAGCTTGTTCTATGGTTTTTTTCGGGGGAGGGTGGGCTCAGTGAAAAGTATGATTACTAAGGATGCACCCTCAATCTGTCCCATCAGTCAAAAAAGACTGAAAAGTTACTCAAAAATTGGCTTGGGCTCAAAGACAGATATGAAGTATAATCTCCATCCTTTTGACTTCAGTTGATTGGGAAAGAGTTGGCTGCTACAGTACGCTTTTCCATTTATTTATTTATTTTCTGGCAAATCATGCAATGAATGTGTAAAGTTTACTAAGAGTACACTAGTTAAAGTGGGAATGTTCTATGTTGGCTAATGACCACTCAAAACTAGTAAAATGTTATGCAGTTGTGGGCTTTAATCGATTCACCCTGAACCTGGGTTTGGGTTGTTTTTTTTACATGGATAATAGATAATTTCCAGAGGGATTGGGATATTAATACATGAAGGCAGTTTCTGCAGCCTAAACCCTTTTTAATTTTTGAGGGGATGCAAAAGTGAATTGAAAAGCAAGATACATTATACATTTAAAATCGGCTACTCTTGAGGATTGATGATCAATCTTTACCCCTGGTTTTCTTCTTGGAATATTGGGCAGCCAAAAGACCTCAAACAGAGAGGATGGATGCAATTTTGCACACGCTTACTTGAGAGTAAGCTGCATTAATCTGGACAGGCAGGCATTCTGAATAAAAGAAGTTGGAGTTCTTTCCCAATGAGAAGCACAAAGAACATCCCAGGGTAAATTCTAAGCAACTTTTTAATATGGAGAGGATAAACCTGTCTCTAAATCAGTGGATATTAAATGCTTGTGTGATCCAATAATTCCTTTTTCTAGTCTTGAATAATGTAATTATCTACACACCCAGACTGTCTCATTTTACACAAGTGTCTTGAGAATAGCCATCCTAAAATGCAACTCAACTCAACAAAGAAGTGATTACAAATTGCTCCATTAACCCCTTGGGGGTTAATACCCTCAGTTTAAGAACAACTGTTCTAACTCCTAGACAGCTATTCCTGGTCCATGGGCATTGGGGTACAGAGTCCCCGGGATCTTCTGCCACCCCTTAAAGCCTTGGGATCATCTTCCAAAGATCTCCAGAAATTGTCACCCAATGGTCACATTTAATAGCCAAACAACGCGCTTAGGTACATGGAAAGCAAACTTGGTCTGAATGTAACTTAAATCAAATTTAGTTTTGCTCTGGATAAACTCTTGTCTACTTTGGGAGCAGAATCTCTCCTGGGCCACTACAAGGCCCAAGGTGGCCTTCTCGGTCTCAACTAGAGCAGTCTCGGCGTAGAAACGTTGAGACACAAGGTCTTAACGGTCTTCAGAAGACCACTACGGATGTTCACGTTAGTTCTGTGTTTCTTCTGGCACTGATCGAATATTCCTTTTCAACATGGCAGATGCAGATCAGGGGCTATTCTCCTCTTTCTCTCCTTCCCCCCCAAAATTTCTTGAAAACTAAGCCTCTATCTGGGGAGGGGGGGAAGAAAGAGCACGAATTGCTACCGGGTTAAATAGTCCCCCCTCCCATCCACCCACCCAAACCCCCCACCTCCCACACCCCAGTTTTGCTCCTTAAAACCCTACAGCATTCAATGCAGTCACGAAGCCACCAGCTTTAGTAAGCCAGGTTGTTCTCGAAGCGACTTCTGCTTGTTATTGACTTCTTTCTCTTGGAGACGGACTTGTAGCTTGGATTTGAAGCGGTGTTTTTTTTTATTATTATTATTATTTGTTTGCTTGCTTGTTTGCTTGCTTCTTTTTTTTTTAAACCTCTGAGTTTTTTTCTTTTGTTTTTTAAATTAATTAATTTATATATATATATATATATTTATATTTATATATATATTAAAAAAGCAATAGTCCTTTGGTCCCTAAACTCTAAGGAATGATATGACTTTGAAAGAAGTTAATCCAATCTCCCAGGACTGGGGCAAAATCCTGTGACTCTTACTCACTCAATCCATGGGATAAAGATATATAGACCTATTTATATATATCTCTCTCTCTCTTTTTCTTCGGTTAGGTTCAGCATCCTCTTAGTTAACCGGTTTCTTTCTTTCTTTTTTTCTTTTCTTTCGCAAACAGATGAGGAGAAAAACAAATCCCCCCCCCTTTTTTTTCCATTCCCCCTTTGAAAACAAAAGTGTTTCCCTGGTCCAAATCCATCAGCTTTGGTTTAGGTCTTCCGTTCCGTCCGTCTTCTGAGTCTTGAAAATCGGAGAAGAGGAGCTGGTTGTGGCTGCAGGCATCGCACACCTGCAACCTTTTCTCTCACAAAGTTCCACCCTCCTGTTGCGAGGGAAGATTGTTTTTTTCTCGCCCTTCCTCATTATAATTCATATATATATATATATATATATATATATATATACACACACATACATATATATATATATATATATACTTTTTTTTCCAAAAGAAAAAAAAAGTCTTCTACAGCGGCCCCCAATTCCCGTCCATGGAGTTTCGAGTCGGCAAAGAGCATCACAGCCTCTTTCCCTCAGGTCCAAGTTTTGGCTACTACCGCCATCACTTCCTTGGTGTTTGTTGGTTTGGTTTTGTTTTTGTTTCTCTTGCCTTTAAAGAGACCAAAATCATCGTCATCATCAAAAAAAACCAACTGCAACAACAAAACCCAAAACAAAACAAAAACAAAAAACCCGAGTTCCAACCGATTGGAAAAAATTTTTTTAAAAGAAAGGGCAAAAAAAAGAGAGAGAGAGAGAGAGAGAAAGAGAGAGAGAGGGAAAAAAATATATAGAACGAAACGAGCTCTTTCTTTTCCCGAGCACCTCCGCTTCGCCTCTGCGTTGAACTCTTTTTATCGCTTCCTTTTCCGCCGTGATATGTTGCAAAGAAAGTTAACAAGTTTTGGATACGGCACATGGGACAAGGGGAGTACTCTTCGTATGCCGCGTGGCATCCAATCTGCAAGACAGAGGGAGAAGGTGAAGGAGGGCGAAGAGAGGAGTGCGCGTCGAATTTCCTTCGAGGAACTTCTTCTGACTGAAGACCTCCAAAAATCTTAGATATGGGGGGCGGGGTGGGTGGGAAATCGTGTCCTAATTTTCTGCCCCCAGAAAAGCTGGATTTTGAAGTCTGGCTAGTCTCTAGGACAACGTTCTTCAACCTTGGCTGCTTTAAGACAGGTGGGCTTCAACCCCCCAGGGGATTCCCCAGGCAGCCATGGTGAAGTTGGAAGGTGAAGCCCACCTGTCTTAAAATCGCAAAGGTGGGGGACGCACTGTGCTAAGAGTCTTGGAAACATGTGGACTTCGCCTCCCAAGAAATGGACTTCAACTTCCCCATCTTGGAAACGTGCCGGACTTCAATTCCCAGAACTGAGCATGGCTAGCTGAGGAATTCTGGAAGTTGAAGTCCTCACATCTTAAAGTGGTCAAAGTTGGAGACACATTGCTCTAGGATCTCTCTTATCCTGGAATCTAAACATCTGTCTCTCCATCTCACAGAAGAAAAAAAAAGAAAGAATTGGTTCTAAATGTTCCCCAGCTGAGTTTTTAAATGTATGAATGGGCAAAGATTCCCCAGTTCCATTGGAGGTTTAGACATCTAAGAGGTTATCAAGAGATGTGGATGGACTCTTACATGTCCTCTTAGGCCAGGTTTCAGGGTTATTTCACCCCCCTCCCCCGTCTAATGAATATATTTACATTAAAGTATAAAAGAAAATCTCCCTTGAGATGAGATTGACTTGTGGGAATTTAGTGATCTAAAGTAGGGGTCTCCAACCTTGGCAACTTTAACCCTGGAGGACTTCAACTCACAGAATTCTGGGAGAGATTGCCAAGGTTGGAGACCCCTGATCTAAAGGATCGTTTTATTAACCTTGGCAACAACATGGGTTTCTCGTGGATTGGTTTTTGACCTCCTTGACCAGCTTTTGGTCTTAGGGAGTGTCTCATCCAAATTCAAATTGAACTGATACTGCTATTGAAACATCACAGTTCAGAGCTGCTTATATACCACGCCAGACCCCTCATCTGTTGATCCAGTACTGTGAGCTTATTGGCAAGCTCCCTCAAGTTTCAAACCCTTCTTCCCAACACCCATTGGAAATGGTGGGAATTGACTCTGAGGCTTCTGCAGACCAAGGATCTGCTTGCTCTTATCTGCTATCAAAGAGCGTTTTGGTATCAACCAAAGGGAGGTCTTTACATTCTTAAACTTGTGCAATGATAGTCCTTTTTTGAGGGGTTATGCATCAAATATAAATATAAGCAATTAAAATTTTCAAGGCTGGCAATCCTCAGATATGTTGGACTTGAGATTCCACAAACTGTTGGAATCCTAGAGTGTAGGAATTGGAAGAGGTCGTTTAATTGAAACCTCCAAAGCAGAAGTCCAAATTAAAGTACCTCTGTGAGGTAGTTCTGTAGATGCTGCTTGAACACCCCAAAGAAGAGGATTATGAAAGTTCAGATCCAACACATCGGAAGTCGTGTGAGGAAAACAGGGAAGCTAGGCAGGGAAATGTGTAGCCTATCTTGCTATTTCTTCTACAACTGGATTTCTTAGGTCAACCCCAACCGTTTTATCCAGCCATCATGATCATACACAAAGGGCACACACATCATTGTCACGTCACAACAGAGAGGAAAAGAAGAAGATACAAAGGAGGACAAAGTGGAATTTATGGGCTCAAAGAATCCACAACTAGTAAAAGACTGACCAATCAGCACTCCAAAAACTATCCATCATGGGCATCAATATGGCACTGCACAACCGCCAGAAGAGAAGAGGAAAGGGTGGGTGGGAAGAAGAACTGATAATAATAATAATAAATAAAAAAATAAAGCAGAGATATAGAAAGATCAACGTCAAGTTCATGCAACAAGATTACAACTGGCCACATGGCGTCATCGGAGAGAGGTCGATGACAACATGAGTGAAGTCACTTACAGTTTCAGATAATTTGGAAGGGAGAGTTTTGTGTTTGGATCTCCCATAACAGCTAGAGGGTTGCTAGGCAACTGTGGGGTCATCCTTGGAGCTATGATTGGCCTGGTCTGGTTAGAGATACACAGTAGTGGGTGGGTCGGAGGAAACAAAAATATAAAGGAAAAAAAATGAATCGGTTTGATAGAGTTCCCAGGTTTTGTTATTGTTTCTTCTGGTGGTTCCTCTTCCACTTTAGAACTATCTTCTAAAGTTCCCCCACCCAGATGTCCACCCCATATCCCTTTCATGGAACTGGCTCAGTCCAAACATAGCTTTAAAAAGGGGGGAGACCAGATGTTGCCTCTCTATAACAGTCTTCTGGTGAGATGTCTATGGAGCTTCTCAAGTCATCCAGGTCATGGTTGTCCCAAAGATGCTTTTTCAAGAGGCAACTGGAGATGTTGGGTTTTCCTTTAAGATGTTTCACTTCTCATCCAAGAAGCTTCTTCAGTTCAGAACTGAAGAAGTTTCTTGGATGAGAAGAGAAACAAGGAAAAGCAAAGTCCAGTTGCCTTTAAAAAAAAAACACCTTTGGGTCTTCTGGTGACCATCCTCTCCAGGATGGATGATCCTGTATTTCTGTTTCAAGTAGGAACAAATTAAATTTGCATTTCTACCTATTAATTAGCAAATACAGAGTGATATCATCTGTATGGAGCACATATACTTGCATTCTTTGTTGGGTTTCATTTTTTTGCAATGGGGAGGTAGACATCCTAGTTCCTATCTTCTAGCTGAAGGCAGAAATGCTATCTTAGGAAAGCAAAAGATAGGATACTTGATTCCAGAGCATGTATCCCAGAAGTTAAAATAACGTGTCAATAAAAGAGATCGGCATTTCTTCTAATAAGTTGATTTCTTTGCTTTTCTAAAACTTCCTTTCCATAGAAATCTGGCAAACCATTTTTTCACTTTTCCACTTTGGAATCATTCCCTCCCCCCTCTCCTCCTTGTTCTTCTTCAAATTCCTAACTTGGTTTGGAACCATGGAACTCAAAATGGAATAAATTGTCAAAAAAAGTCCTTATGGCAGATAACAAAGTGACGCATTTAGGAGAACTGTGTCCCAGACTGAAATACAAATGGGGTGGTTAAAAAAAGCAATTCCCTGAGGAAGGAAGGAAAGAAGGAAGGAAGGAAGGAAAGAAACAAAGAGAAAGAAAGAAGAAAGAAAGAAAGAAAGAAAAAGAAAGAAAGAAGTGAAACTGTGCTCATCTCAATTCAATAATATAATTCCAGGCAGGCCATATGTCAAGTATCAAGAGGAATTCTACATTGAGTTGTAAATGTACTTTTCCAATCATAAATATGACACTTCTATTAACATCATCTAGCACTGGTCTTTTAGTAAGCCTTCTTGATTGGGCATCTTTCCTACTTACCCCTATTGTGGTGAGCTTTCCTTGGCTAAAGTAAGCCGAGGTTTGTCAACTGAATAGAATATTTATAGTTCAGGGTTGAATTGTGTCATCCTTGGTGTTTTCTCAGCTTGGTGGTTTTCTTTTAGACATTTCATTATCCTATTAGGTAACAGCATCAGTGCACTAAAGATATTACCTTGTTGGGTAATGAACCGTCTGCAAGAAAACCACCAAGCCCAGAGAGGACTCCACAAATAAAGGGGTTGGTTACATCTCTCCACTTTTACAACTGCTTTCTTTCATGTTGCTTATTTGCATCCAGTGACTCATCCTATCCGAGGATCACCAAGAATAATGCTGTTCTCTATACTTTAAAAAAATTGCTTGGGTGATACTGGCATTCAAAATTTTCCAAACCATGACAATGAATGCTGAACTTAGAAGAACTTCTTCTCTAGTAAGTCTACTCAAATTTACCTGACTATAGTAGGATTGGAACCAAAATCATGAACCTGTTTGCAAGTCACTCAAAGGAGAAATGATCTTCTCTACAGACTTTGGTGCTCTCTGAGTTTGTAAGCAAATGCCCAAGCTCAGAGATCACCAATGATTCCAGAGATCAATCCTTGAGCTACGTATCCCCTCTTCTACAGATCTCTCTCCTGCTCAAGAATTCCAAAGCTGGCTGTCTGAACCCATATATCTATTTTGAACCCCCAGATTCCCTGAGCTGTAAGTAGTAACTATTGGGCTGCGTTGATGTGATGAGCAAGAAAGACTTTCCTTTCCTTCTATCATCTCTCCAGATCATAACTAGAATTGGCAAGGAATCATTTTCTACATTTATCCCATTTCATCTGAAAGCCTTTTCACTTCATCAAACCAAGTTCTTTCCAATCCATTGGATATCCTGGAGTAGATTACTATCGATTAAAGTAGATTGGAAGGGGTGGGAACTGGGGAGAGAAGACACAAGTCTCTGTCAGTGGTATCTCCACGTCACTGAAGGGTTTCCAGTGGCCCTTCAGAAATTTAAGAAGTTGTTATAGTGACAAGACAGTGAGCAGAGTGGTGGCCTAGTGGTGAAGACGCTTGCCTCTCACTCAGAAGGTTGAGAGTTCAACCCTAGGTGGAGGCAGATGTTTCCTTCCTAGGGCGCAAAGAAAAAATATCTGCTATGAACTTCCCTGTAGGTGTCAGGAAAGGGTATCTGGCCAATAAATGCTCAGATCCATTCATTCACCCAGACTCTACCCCGAATTAAGGGATTGTAGGGTCGTAAAAAGGGAATTGTAGTGACAAGATTTTAAAGGCTGGGCTTCTGACAGAACTACAATCAGTTGCATCCATATCAGATTTCAACCCTCCTCTTTTTTGCTTGACCTGGTTATCCAGTAATAAGTGGGGTTCAAGAAAAGGGGCACTTGGGAGAAAAACAGAGCAATGGAGTAGTTGAGGGAAGTGAAATTGTCAATGCATAAACCTGAAAAGGTGTCTCTATGTCCCCGTGCCCATATATTATGTGTGCATGCATTTATGTGCACGTTAAAAGTAGCACTAAATGTTCTCTCAAATTGAGCTTCTCCTGATGATGACCTGTATTCCATTATGTTCTTGGTAACAGCGTGGAAATATTTCTCACCCACGTCTTTCCAGGAAGGCGTCCTTAGCATTCCAGTTCAGTTCTGGAATTTCTCACCCAAGGAACCTTGCTAAATTTTGGGGTAAGATCTTCTAGAGTTGCCCCTTAATTGGATATCTATATCAAGCTGATTCCCCCATGTATTCATTAAAAGATAACAATGATTTCCATCAGTAAATTATTCCAAAACATTTCTCTATAATAAGTGCTAACTTTGCAGCATTGATAACCTGAGTAACGAAGTGATTGCTCTCCTCTTTCCCATACTGAAGTACTTCTCAACCTTGGCAAGTTTTAAGACATGTGGGACTTCAATGCCCAGAATTCTATGCTGGCTGGGGAATTCCGGGAGTTGAAGTCCACGTCTTAAACTTGCCAAGGTGGAGCAACCTTGGGTTAAGTGTATTCAGGAACTATGCTAGAGTAAGAATCAATTTTGTCTCCCAATATACATTTGAAGGCTGTCTCATATGAGCTGAACCCAGAGGAGCTGAGTGAAACTGAATGGTTGGAGACTTAGGTAAGACAAAGGGGAGAACTTTGTTACCCAACTGGTCATCAAATGATGGAATTCAGTCCCATAAAATTGGTGAAGGCAATCGACCTGGATGGATTTTCAAAGCATTGAAGAGATTCATGGAGGAGAAGAGATTGATGACCATTAATCATGATGGCATTGAATTCCCAACCATATCGGAGATAGTTATGAGCTTGAATATCAATAGTAGTAAGGACATTTTCTTACTGATTTCTTCGTGAAGGGTTTCCCAGTGGCATTTGCTAGGTCAACAGAAAAGTGGAGTAGATAGACCTTTGATCTCACCTAGAAAGTTCTTCTCTTTCTACAGGCACTTGCACTCATGTGCACAGATCCTCTCGTCCTCCCTTTTACAAACACACACTCACACGCTCCCACTTAGAAAGGATTCCTCTTTCTATGTAACCCAGCAAAGAGGAAATTAAGTGAACTTAACTTATGAAGTACACAGTGAGATATTTCCCTGACAAGGTATAGTTTAGCTCAAACTGCCAAACTCTTTTGAGTTCGTCCACCTTAAGCCGAGCACCTGTTTCATGGTTCTCCACTCTTGTTAGTTTCTCTTTGGGGCAAAGCTTCCAATCAGGCCTTCACTTCCCCCAAAGGATCCTGGGAACTGAGGCCCCTGTAGCAAATTGCAATGATGGCCCAAATGACTTGCCCTTGGTGACCTCAACGGGCCACCCTTATGTACATGTGTCCTGCTGCACTTTGACCCAAAAACGTAAGTCAAGCCATCGCATGGTGATGGCATGGCTTTCATTATTCCCGGGTTTGCTATGGACACCCATAATTAGAAGATGGTCATTCTGCCCCTTTGCTATCTGGGAAGGAAAGGCGGAGCTCTGCTATTATCTTCCTGAGCTGCGTTGCCTGGCTCTTCGAAGCATCACCTGCCAATGCCTTACCTGTTTTCCGAGCCGGGGTGAACAGGGATCAGTAGGGTCGATTTGCATCTTTTGGCCTCTTTAATTGGACCTTTAGCCTCTTCATGCCGATCTGGAAGCCGTTCATGGCTTGAATGGCTGCCTGGGCACTAGTTGGATTGTCAAAACTGACGAAACCTGCGAAAGGAGCCACCAGCCAAAGAAGTGAGTGACAAGGCGATGGGGTTGGGTGAAGGATTAGAAGAGAAAAAGGAAAGTGGGCACATTCCTTGGCTCTTTTTTCCATAAGTTGCACGATTGTAGGAGAAGGAATCGTAGAACTTGAGGGTCGAGTTAAAAGAGGAATCAGCCTAGAATCTCTACATGGCCACAAGAGGACTAAGTCCAACCACCCTTGAATTCCATGGACCTTTACCTAACTCCAAGCAGCTGGATATTAATTTTCTCAATTGGTGATTGCTTGGTTGGATCAAGGTCCACCGGAATTCAAGTACGGCAGTTTGAATTCTGGGCTCAGAAGAAGATAATCTCAGCATTGGTACTGGAAATTTAGTACTGTTTAAAGAAAACAATAAACAAACCAACAAAAATTCTAGCAAACTACTAGCCTGCAAGTTGTGTAGCAGCCATGGGAATCACCATCAAGCTCCAGATGGCTTCTAGGGAATTCCAACATTAATTACTTTCATACATCTTTGTTGGCTGCAGTTTTTAATGGCTGAAATCTTAGAAGTTGGCCAAATCTCACAGGACATTCTTTGTCATTATCTTGCCAAAGATTTTCATACAAGGTTGAATGAAATTATGGTGCTGAGATTACCAGCCTATTTCTTTAGGAAATTAATTCAGAGGGTAACTTATGTCTTCTAGATTCAAGTCTCAGTGCTTTGGGGTTAGGTCAAGGTCTTAATCTGTTCATCTGTCTCTTCTCCCAAATTGTAACTTGGACTGTAAATTCTACTGGACCATTTCCTGGATCTGACTCCTGTGAATACTCAACTTTAATCAGCATTTTGAGCCTCGCATACCCCTTTGCTGATATTTCAGCTTTTGGCCTAGCTTGTCTAAAAGTTGAAATCAAAACCAACTCATAAAGGAACCTTGGGAGTCTGTTGGAACTTACCAAAGCATTTACTTTGGTTGGTGGCACGATCAACGAAGACTTTGGCAGAGATGACGCTGCCAAAAGGTAGGAACATCTGCATGAGTTCTGCATCGCCAAACTCTTGGGGCAGGTGATAAATGAAGAGGTTACAGCCTTCAGGGCCTAGGATGGCAACATAGGTACACCAAGAGAAGGGAAAGGAAGTTGTGTAAGAGCAAAAGAGGCCCAAGGGTAGACATCATTCAACTACTGAGTATTGAACAACTTTCTTTGTAAGCTGTTGCATTTGAATCCTCAACGCATTGGGTTTTGTTAATGAACTTAAAAAGTAATTAATCCCCACCATTGATTGGTTATGTAAATCTTCCCATTCAGATGCCTTCCAAATGAAATTGATTTTCAATTCACTGAATCCTTAGTTAAAATAGCGAACAGTCATATGGCATATAGTAATCTACAATGTTTTCAATACCGCCTGTTCTCCCGAGAGGCAGACTGTAATACTGTAATGTAATATTACATACATTTTAACTCTTTTCTTGTACACTTACTATTATTTTTACTGAGAGACCTAATCAGGATAGAGCTTAGAGGGACCTTGGAGGTCTTCTAGTCCAGCCCCATGCTCAAACCGGAGACCCTACAGTTTCAGACAAGTGGCTGCCCGGTCTTTTCTTTAAAAACCTCCGTCATGAAGTACCCACAAGTTCTGGTGGCAAGCTGTTCCACTGGTTAATTGTCGTCCCTGTTAGGAAGGCCCTCCTTAATTCCAGGTTGCTTCCGTCTCTGATTAGTTTCCATCCATTGTTTCTTGTCCTCTGGTGCTTTGGAAAATAAATGGATCCTCCTCCTCTCTGTGGCAGCCTCTCAAATATTGGAAGACTGCTATCATGTCACCCCTGGTCCTTCTTTTCTCTAGACTAGCCAAACCCAAATGCTGCAAGCATTCTTCATGTGTTTTAGCCTCCAGGCCTTTAATCATCTTTGTTGCTCTTCTTGGCGCTTTTCCCAAAGCCTCAACATCTTTTTGGTAACATAGTGACTTTTAGACAGGTCTCTTTCCCATTTCTGCCAAGCTACCTGGATCTTGTGGATCCCTTGTGGAACGGGGTTCCTCCCTTCCTCCCTGAGACCCAACCTTTCAATTCCTCCTCACCTTCTCTCTGTTGTTGAGGGATAATGGGAGTTTGCTGTGGGAAGGCTTGGCTGATTGGTGCATAGGCGGCTGGATATGCTGCTAGAACACAAAAACAGAAGGATCAGGCCCAAGCAAGCATAACACTCGGATTTCATGGGGAGAAAGGGGAACACCAAACCAATGAATACCATGTGAGTGTGATCGTGTCCTGCCATGTATGTGGTCCTACTTAGTTCTGAAAACCCATGCATCCCTCTCTCCCTCTCTCCCTTGCCACCCCCCCCCTCTCTCACACACACTCTTCCTCCCACCTATGGCCCTGTGCAACATCAGATACAAAGAATTCTAAGACAGAAGATTCCACTGTACAGCTTGGTTGATCTGCAGAGAACTTGCACTACGTTGGATTTTATATAAACTGAGCATCCTGGGTAAGATTAGTAAAACCCAAACTGGGGCTCTCCTGGTGTTTTGGAGTATGATTTGAACTTCTACTGGTCCTGCTGGCTGGGGATGATGGGTGTCAAAGTCCGACCATACTTAGTAAGCTATATTTAGAGGCAGAGATTTGTCTGTCTCATGGAATTGATGGATTTGCTCGGTCTCTTCTCTACCGACCACTAGAAGCTCTTCCAATCCTTGAGATTTCTCCCCTTGCAATCAGGGTATCTGCTGTGATATGGAGGGTCACCAAGAAAGAGGATGGTGGAAAATCACAAGGGAACATTGTCTTCAAACTGCTGAAAAGTAGACAGCCTCCACCATCTGATCTCTGTGGTACAGTGGTTAGAGTGCAGTATTGCAGGCTACTTCTGCTGACTGCCGGCTGACTGCAATTTGGCAGTTCAAATCTCACCAGGCTCAAGGTTGACTCAGCCTTCCATCCTTCCAAAGTCGGTAACATGAGGGCCCAGATTGTTGGGGGCAAGAGGCTGACTCTATAAACCGCTTAGAGAGGGCTGTAAAGCACTGTGAAGCAGTATATAAGTCTAAGGGCTATTGCTATCTGCCTTCCTTCCTTCCTTCTTTCTCAGTGGTTAGAATGCAATATTGCAGGCTAACTCTGCCCACTGCTGTGAGTTCAATTCTCACCGGCTCAAGGTTGACTCAGCCTTCCATCCTTCCAAGGTGGGTAAAATGAGGACCCAGATTGTTGGGGGCAAGAGGCTGACTCTGTAAACCGCTTAGAGAGGGGCTGTAAAGCCCTGTGAAGTGGTATATAAGTCTAAGGGCTATTGCTAAGTGCTATTGCTATCTCTAGCCCTTTTCCTTCTTCTCAGTCCTCCATCCAACAGCCCCATCCAGCTGACCAGGGTAAAAATGCAAAGAACAATTTGCTGGACCACTAAAGGGATCAAAGAGACCTGCCAAGCTGTACAGTCACTTGGTTGTTCCAGGGAGTGAGGGAGAAAGAGACACGGCACCCCTTAAAAAAACAGGCACCACAGACTGGAAACACGCAATGCACATGGAAGACTCTTGGAAATGTCGTATAATTGAAAAAGTAAACCCAGCCTTTCTCTGCCCAACAAGAAACTTCATCCCTAGCACTGAGGATATTTGGGTCATGAAACATCTACAAAGAAAACAACCAAGCTCACAGAACACCAAGAATCCCACTTTTCAACCCCAAGCCACAAACATTTCCCTTTATTGGAACTTCATTCCTGCTTAAAATGTGTCCCCCCCCGCCCCCCGCGTAAATGTCTTGGAAACCCAACCCTGAAGTTCATTGGTGGCACGATCCACAATCATTTCCCTCTTTATCTGTGGGAGAACCTTCTTATTTGGGTGCGGTCTAAGTTTGTAAGACAAGGTACTTGCCATACACGCATCCTTAACCTCATCCTGCTCTCCGAGCATATCAAACCAGTGTCTCCCATTGCCTTTCCCCCCGCCACACCCCCCCCACACACACCGGTTTGCATCACAAAGGTTGCCAAGGGACAGAAGCCAAGAAAGGTGTAGGAAGAGACGAAGAGGGGGGGGGAGGACGGATGGGGAAGGGGGAAAGGAACAGAGGGCCAAAGCAATGTTGAGACCTGCATAGTGCTGCATGCCTGCATAGGCTTGTTGCAAGGGGTCTGCCACGGTGGGACTTTGAGCTGGGAAGAGAAAAGAAGGAAGAAGGACGAGAGTGAGCAGAGTCCGCTGGAGGACGGCCTCGTCGGCACAGTGGGACCAGGGGCCAAAGCTACCAGGAGGGGTGCTGATCCCTCCTCTTTGACTTGCCAAACCCTGTGCCATAAAGGCTTGTTTCACGAGCAATTTGAAACATGAATAGCCATCCTAACATTACTTACACCAATAAACCATTGCAATGAGGTCCAGAGCAGTGGTGGGATTCAAATCTTTTTACCACCAGTTCGGTCGGCGTGGCTTGGTGGGCCCGCTTTTTGTGCGTGCACACACACTGTGCATGAGCGTGCATGCCAAACACACACAGAGGAATTCTATCTCACCTCTCCCGGTTGCTTCAGCAGCTGCTGCGTAGCACTCTGCTGTGCCACGCAAAACAGTTGCGCTTCAAAAGCAGAGGATAAAGGTGAGCATGAGAGGCCAGGTGGGCACAGAGCGGCAGAGAGAACCGGTTCTGTCTCCACTGCTCATCACCACAACCGGCTCTGCAGCACCGGGCCAAACTGGTAGAATACCACCACTGGTCCAGAAACAATAGCTAGGTCCAGCCAGGAATAGCTATGGCCAGTGGCCCTGAACTCATCCCAAGACATTCTTTATGTACTTTTCTGCATGCATTTCACAACTTACTTCTCTGTTCTTTCTTACTGACAGACAGTCCAGGGGTGGGATTCAAAATTTTTAACAACCGGTTCTGTGGGCATGGCTTAGGTGGTGGGTGTGGCTTGGTGGTCATGTGACTGGGTGGACATGGCTTGGTGGTCATGTTATTGGCTGGGCGTGGCCAACTCAATATCACTCACATCGAGGCACGCATCTCCTGGCCTGGCCTCTCGTGACTGTGGGGATGCTGCAACAGTCGTAAGTGTGAAAAAAAGGTCATAAGTCACTTTTTTCAGTGCCACTGTAACTTTGAATGGTCACTCCACACAAGCAAAGTACCAGCAAAGGAGGGGGAAAAAAACTCCAGAGAAGTTCCTGAGACAGGAAGTCTAGTCCTGCCAAGAATGTAATAAGGATTAATGGAGAGGCAGTGTCTGTAAGCAACACCAGAATGTTTCCTTCCTGCCTTCCTTACAGGATTAGGCCAGTAATTTCTTCTAACGACCGGTTCTCCGAACTGCTTAGAATGTTAACAACCGGTTCTAGCGAATAGGTGCGAACTAGTAGAATCCCACCCCTGAGACAGTCTCCACATATACCCGGGTACATCTCAAACCTCTATCCATCGTCTACTTTCAGTTCCTTATTTCTCGTGGTGGTTTCGTCTTTCTATGTCCAAATATATTTATCAAGCTACATACTTTGCAAAACCACGTTTCACAATTAGCAACAGCTCAGCAGGATTACCAATCGTTCTGGTACATTTTAAAATCATCCTACCTAAAACTTTGGTTCATGTCTATTTATTCTGGAGCCGACTATCCCCCACAGGCCTTATTGAATCTGATAGATCAATAGCCTATATTTTTTGTTTTCCCGCACCTGGCAGAGCAACCTGTGGCACTCTAGATGGGGTGGCAACTCCCACCCTCCTTTCCCACCCCTTTCCCAGGTCAGGCAAGTGGGATGTGGCTTTTAGCCACATCTGGAGGGACAGTGGAGCTCCTGTCTAAGAAGATTGCGATTCATCTCGCCTGCACAATTAGAGAAATCCCAGGGCCCCCGTCAGGGGTGGCCTTCAAAAATTTTAGCAAAGGGTTCTCTGCCCGGTTGCTGGGTGGGCATGGCCATGGTGGGTGTGGCCTAATCGGCTTCCTGCACCATGGTGGCTGGGCATGTTTGCCCTCCCCAGACTCCGGAGGCTTTTATTGAGCCTCCCAGAGGGAGAAAACAGCCTCCCCGGGCTCCGAAGGCTCTCTGGAAGCCGGAAATGGGCTCATTTCTGGCCTTCGTGAACTTATGGGAGGCCTGTTTTTTTTTTTGTTTTTTTTTTTGGCCTCTCGGAGCCTCCATGCACACCCTGCACTTACCTGCATCCAAAACGGGCCCCATGGGGACTCCTGGGAGGGATGAGGTGGTTGGGTGGGGCCAGCCAGGAGTGGGATTTGGGGGTTCTCCAAACTGCACAGAATCTTAGCCTGAACTCTCAGCACCCCACCTTCTTTACAGTCCACAGTACCAGTAGTTCAACCGACTCGCAGGGCTGGGAGAGAAGCTATTTCTTCCTTGCTTTAGCCCAGGTGGATATACACCCATCACCGTCCCCACGGATGGCTCTTACCTGGTCCAGAATCTTACCTGGGTACGGATGGATCCCATTGGTATAAATGGTTTCCGATGCTGGCTGCCCGTTAGTCTGTGGTGGGAGAGGGCTGAACCCATTGACGCCAATGGGGGTAGCTATGCTGGGGACTGGAGCTGTGCTGATCCCTGGAGGTGTGCTTGTACCTGAAGCGTCCGAAAGAGAGAAGGCAAAGAGAGAAGGCAAAGGGATTAGGGCAGAGGAAGCCACTCCATTAAGACCAAGCGGGAAAGGACAAGAAAGAAGCACAGATATGGCTAATACGGTTTGCTTCCCGCTGGATCTGGGGATATAACCGCAGCCAGAATAAGCTTTGCCCAGAACTGGAAATCTCCCACCATTCCCCCAGAAGATGTGGTAATTGAAAAAAATACACGAGTGTGCTGAGATGGATAGTCTGACCAAATTATTAAAAAAATAATCAAGACAGCGATTATTACAAAGGATGGAACATCTGCTAGGATTGGTTAAAAGAAAAGGTAATATCTGATCATTGGACAAAAAGGTAGTGAAAATAAAGGAGACATGTGACTAATTATAAAGTGTATAGAGAATTAAAAACATTAAAAGGACGAAAGAGTTATTGTAATAAGGTAAAACGCGTCAGTGATAAGAAAAAAACAAATGCTCAGTAAATGCTGTAAAATGTATATATGTATATATAGGTGTGTGTGTTTGTTTGTTTTTAATTGCATAAATGTTAAATAAATTTTCTTTAAAAAATAAGACTTGAGTAGGAAAGGACAAGAAGGAAGCACAGATATGGCTAATATGGTTTGCTTCCCGCTGGATCTGGGGAAAGCTTGTGGAATGAATAACAGAATAACAGGATTGGGAGAGACCTGGGAGATCTTCTAATCTAATCCAACACCCTGTTCAAGCAGGAAATTATTTCAGATACACATCGATGTCCAAGCTCTTCTTAAAAAACTTCCAGTGATCGAGTGTCCATCGTTTCTGGAGGCAATGCATTCCACAGATGGATTGTTCTCACTATCAGGAAATCCCTCCTTAGTTCCAGGTTGCTTCTCTCCTTGATGAGTTTTCATCCTTCCATGCTTCTTGTCCTGCCTTCTCAGGTGCTTTGGAGAATAGCTTGATCCCCTCTTCTTTGGGGCAGCCCCTCAAATATTGGAAGTTCCCTCAAATCGTGTCCCCCCTGGTTCTTCTCTTCACTAAACTAGATGTATTCCAGCAGCCATTCTTTCTATGGCGGAAGTTTCGTTCGCTTGTTTATTACCTTTGGAGTAAAACGAGGAGCCAGATGGTTGGGGGCAAGAGGCTGACTCTGCAAACCACTTAGAGAGGGCAGTAAAGCGGTATATAAGTCTAAGTGCTATTGCTATTGCTATTGCTATTCCTTCCTTCCTTCCTTCCTTCCTTCCTTCCTTCCTTCCTTCCTTC
>NW_020716963.1:361810-374244 GCF_900518725.1 Notechis scutatus | reverse complement strand
TCCTTCCTTCCTTCCTTCCTTCCTTCCTTCCTTCCTTCCTTCCTTCCATCCATCCATCCATCCATCCATCCATCCATCCATCCATCCATGGTGTGCAATGGTTAGAATGCAGTATTGCAGGCTAATTCTGCCAACTGCCAGCAGTTCGATCCTGACCGGCTCAAGGTTGACTCATCCTTCCATCCTTCCGAGGTGGGTAAAATGAGGACCCAGTTTGTTGGGGGAAAATATGCTGACTCTGTAAAATGCTTCGAGAGGGCTGTAGAGCACTGTGAAGCGGTATATAAGTCTACATGCTATTGCCCTTCCTTTTCTCTCTCTATCCTCCCTCCCACCCTTCCATGGTGCACAATGGTTAGAAGGCAGCATCGCAGGCTAACTCTGTCCAGCAGTTCCATCCTGACTGGCTCAAGGTTGACTCAGACTTCCATCCTTCTGAAATTGGTGAAATGAGGACCCAGATGGTTGGGGGCAAGAGGCTGACTCTGCAAACCACTTAAAAAGGGCAGTAAAGCGGTATATAAGTCTAAGTGCTATTGCTATTCCTTCCTTCCTTCCTTCCTTCCTTCCTTCCTTCCTTCCTTCCTTCCTTCCTTCCCTTCCCTTCCCTTCCCTTCCCTTCCCTTCCCTTCCCTTCCCTTCCAATGGTTACAATGCAGCAGGCAAACTCTGCCACTCTGATGTGGCTCAAGGTTGACTCAGCCTTCCGTCCTTCCAAAGTGGGTAAAAGGAGGACCCAGATTGTTGGGGGGCAAGAGGTTGACTCCGTAAACCACTCAGAGAGGGATGTAAAGCACTGTAAAGCGGTATATAAGTGCTATTGCTAAAATTAAACAAGAGAGCTTCACTGGAGGCTAAAGGGCCAGAGAAATCCACCTTGGGCACTCAACGTCCCTGATGGGAAGATGCTGATGTAGGATATCTACTGTGGAGGAAGCTCTGAAGCTTATTGGACTTCCACCTGGCTCTTCCTCCTGGCTACCCCAAGAAGACCGTGCAGGAAGGCTCATACCTGACGAGGGTGTCATAGGAGCTGCCACCAAGCCGCTCACGTTGAAAGCGGCCATCTGCTGCATCTGTGCTGCCGCAATGGCTGCCATGGGGTTGAGACAACTTCCTTGTGCGGCAGCCATGAGTGCTGCCTGCTGCTGCATTATCTTAAGGAAAGAAGGACACACGTGGGGAGTGAGGAGGGAAGGAGGACAGCCAGAGAAAGAAAATGGAGGACAGGAGAAAAGGAAGAGGAGAAGAAGGGCAACGTTAGCTTGGACTTCACTGGTGAAGATTGATCTTCTTCTTCTAGTGAGGGACAACCTGCAAGGAACGTTCTCCCACCCCGAGATGGAGACTGGCCTTTTTGGCCTTCTTGAGGTAGTTCTAGGCCTGTGAAGACAAACATCAAGAGACACTGAAATGATGCCTTCAGATGGACAACAGCTTTGATATGGCTTCCTTCATTGACATCTATGGAGATTCTCAATCATCCAGGTCATGGGTGTCCCAAAGGTGCTTTTTGAAAGGCAGATGAACTTTCTTCATTTTTTTTCTTGACAACATGTCGCTTCTCATCCAAGAACCTTCTACAGTTCTACGGAAGAAGCTTCTTGGGTGAGAAGCGAAATGCTTTCAAGGGAAGAACTAAGGAAGTCTAGCTTCCTTTTGAAAAGCACCTATGGGATAACTTCCTTCACCAACCCTCACAGTGAGCTATGTAAAGAAAGTCCATCCTGGCCAATTAAGGATGCTAAGACTAGGATGGAGAACCAGTGTTCCTCCAGATATTCCAGAACTTCTGGCATCTTGGTTTCTCAGCCATCACAGCTGTCTTGGGCTGATGGGGATGGAGTGGAGAACAGATGAAGGCTATCTAATTTTTGTGCCTTTCCTTCTAAAACCATCACAGCTGAGGTGAGATTTGAACCAACTTTTCTGGCCTTTTTATGTATCAACGCACATACTGCTTGTTCTATCTCCTGGAGAAGACCATCCATGTTTGTCTCCTCCCAGTAAGCAATGCAGCAACTTGCATTGGCCAGTGGAGGGCAGTGCTCGCCATTGTCGTCTCCAGAAAGGATGTATGGCATCTCTGATGATGAAAATCTCCTTCCAGCTGAGGTGGTAGGTTTGGGGGAATCTCCTATACCCGTGATGGCGAACCTATGGCACACGTGCCACAGGAGGCATACAGAGCCCTCTCTGCGGGCTTGCGAGCCGTCACCCCAGCTCAGCTCCACCACACATGCATGTGTGCCTCCCACCGGCTAGCTGATTTTCAGGTCTCTGCCACACATGCAGAGGAGATGTGTGCACATGTGCAGGGGTGGGTGGAGGGGGATTGCATGCACATGCACGGTGGGCAGGTGGAGTGCCGGGGGGTGTAGCACGGCCCTCCACACTCTCCATTTTGAGCATAGTAGGCCTCCCTGCGGCTTCCTGAGAGCAAAAATGGGCCACTCCCAGGAGGCTGCAGGGAGGCCTACTTGTTGTGGTTAGCTGGCAGCAGGTGCGGATGGCTGAGGAGAGCGAGGACTCAGATGAGGGGCCAGGACCATCAGGGAGTGGACTGCTGCCTTCAGAGATTGTGGGGGCTGGCAGCAGCGATGAGGAGGTTCCCGAGGAGCCTGTGCTAAGTGCGCATGTGTGTAGGATTGCTCGGAGGAAAGAGCAGCTACAACAGCATGGGCGACTCGGGAGTAAGGCTGCAAGGTAATGGCCCCTCCTTCAAGAAAATAAAAGCCAGCTGTGAAACAAATATACTTTGCAGAAGGCAAAGACGTTTTGACTCTCCAGCCTCGTGGACATTCCAGTATCCTGAGTTTGTATTTGAAGATTCTTATTTTGCAAATTATTTCTTGTCTGTTATCTTTTGGCAAGTCTCACACAGTTTGGCAAGGCTTGTGTTTATCACAGCTAATTATTTGGTAAAAGCATTACAAGGTTTCTGTTCCTTTTGGATTGTGTTTGATTTGTTGGAAAAGGGCGTGGGTCAGAACACTGCTAGGCCCAAAAGTGGAGCAGGGGAGGGGATCGTGCCCGCATGAGCAGGGGGGCGTGGCAAATGGAAGGGGTTGCACATGCATTGCATTAGGAATGCAGGCACACGCACATGCTTTCACATGAATAGGTGTGCACTTTCGGCATGTGACAACAAATAGGTTAGCCATCACCGTCCTATATGACAGCTGTCCTGCTTAGCTTTTCCACCCTTAGCCCAAATCATCTACGGCCAAATGGTGTCTCCCTTCAGGTCAAGGAGAAAGAACGGAGAACCAGGGAGCCTTGGGTCATTCCTCACCCAACTAGCCCCTTCTGGCTTGTCCAAATGTTCCTCGATGGGGAAATAATGGTGCCCTATGGTCAGGGCATCCAGCATCTCCTACCGCTTGTGTGTAGGCTCCGTAGGCTCCAAACTGGATCGTCATGGGATTGAAGATGCCCAGCTGTCCCGCCATTTGATGCATCCGCCGCAGAGTTCGCTCCTTGTCTGTGTCGGCAAACTTCACAACTAAACTGGAGGATGCACCCTAGCAGAGGGAAGAGAGAAGCAGAGACAGAAACAGAGAGAGTGGGGCAGATTGTATCCGGCACTTGTGTGTTGGTTTGAATGGAGGAGTCTCGCAAGCGAATCTTACGGGGAAAAGGCAGTTGCAACAGAGAGGAGCAATGTTGAAGATCAGGGCGGGACCTTTATTTGGGAGTTTCCCTTCCCTTTGGTATCTGCTAGAGCAGGAGTCGCCAACCTTTTGGACCGCAGGGACCACCAAACTCATCATTTTAAATCCCGTGGACGAGAGACCCTGGGAAAATCCCCCCAAAAATGCCTGCAGGAAAATTCCCCACCCCGTTTTCCTACTGATCAATCATTCTTTATTTGGGATCACAGGACACCACCTCCAGCTCTGTTCTCAGAGGGAGGGAGGGAGAGAGAGACTTTTGGCTTCATGCAAGGAAAGCAGCAGAAGCAGCAGAAGTCTTTCTTTCTCTCCCCCAAACTCCGCCAGAAATGAGTCTTTGCTGGCGCAGCCTCTTGGAGCAGGAGGCCTTGCAGGGTCCCAAAGACTCATTTCTGATGGAGTTTGGGGGAGAGAAAGAAAGACTTTGGCTGCTTTCCTTGCATGCAGTCAAAAGCAGAAGAAGAAAGAAGCGGAAAGAAGTAGCCCAGTGGCCAGGCCAGGCGCATGGGGCGAGGAGGGAAAGTTCCCTCCCTCCACCCTTTCCCTCCTCCCCTCACTACGTGTTGTTCACAATGCAAGTGATGCAAGCCTTGTGTTCCCATGGGCCATGTGGGCAGCTCAGCCTTGTGTTTTTGCACAGCCTGGATTAATTGCTTTGGGGGGTGACATTTCTCTACTGACCACCAAAATTTTCTTGTGGACCACCAGTGGTCCCCGGCCCACCGGTTGGCGACCACTGTGCTAGAGCAGAGGCCTCCAAACTTGGCAACTTCAAGACTTGTAGACGTCAACTCCCAGAATTCTGGGAGTTGACGTCTACAAGTCTTGAAGTTGCCAAGTTTGGAGACCTCTGTACTAGAGGTAGTTCTTGACTTACAACCACTCATTCAGCGACCGTTCGAAGTCACCACGGCACTGAAAAAAGTGATTTGATTACTGATCCTTGCACTTACAACTGTCCCAGCATGCCTCATGGTTACGCGATCAGAATTTGGGCTCTGGGCAACCAACATGGGTTTAGGACAGTTGCAATGTCCCCAGGGTCATGGGATCAACGCTTTGTGACCTTCCTAGCCAATGCCCGATAAGCAGTGGGGGGGAGCCACCCCACGAGTCATCTAACCACTGCCGTGATTTGCTTAACCACCGTGGTAAAGAGGGTTGAAAAATATCTTAACAACCACCTTGTTTAGCGATAGAAATTCTGATTCCAATGGTGAGTTCGTTTACTTTCTTGTCATTGCACCTCATACAATGAAATGAAACACCATCTTCAGTGCACATCATGACCATGAAAATAAACACAAACACGCATCCTTCACACTCCACACATCGAACTGAAAACCCCTGACACCGCACCAACACTGCGCTATACAGTAGAAATGGTGGTTGTATGTTGAGGGCTACTTGGAGCAAATTTCACCCATGTTCTAAACTAGCAGAATAATAAAGTTGGAAGGTACCTTGGAGGTCTTCTAGTCCAACCCCCTGCTCAGGCAGGAAGCCCTAGACCATTTCAAATAAATGTTGTCCAATCTCTTCTTAAAAACTTCCAGTGTTGGAGCAATTGGAACTTCTAGAGGCAAGTCATTCCATTGGTTAATTGTTCTAACAGTCAGGAAATTTCTCCTTAGTTCCAGATTGCCTCTCTCCTTGATTAGTTTCCATCCATTGCTTCTTGTCCTGCCCTCAGGTGTTTTGGAGAATAGCTTGACTCCCTCTTCTTTGGGGCAGCCGCTGAGATATTGGAAGGCTGCTATCCTGTCTCCCCTTAATCCTTCTTTTGATTAAACTAGACCTACCCAATTCTAGCAACCGTTCTTTATGTGTTTTAGCCTCCAGCCCCCTAATCATCTGTGTTGCTTTTCTCTGCACTCTTTCTAGAGTCTCCACTTCCTCTTTTTTTAATATCGCGGTGACCAAACTGCCTTCCTTGAACAGGGCTTTAAGTTCTTGAACCTACAATTCTACTCTTGTCTTTTCCTGAAAAATACCGCATTCACTGAGCACAACAGTTGAAGTGGATCGTTTCGGCTCCCTGTTTTTCACCGCCCTGTGAAAACGGCGACCCAAAGTGGGGCTTATAATAAAAGCATGAAGTAAATACACCGCGTCTCAGTTGCTACATCATACTAAGCTCTTGTGCAAGCTGGTTTACTGGTAAACAAACCACACTGTGGTTTAATGTGCAGATCCAGAGCGGGCCAGCTTTTCCTGACCCACCTCTTCAATTTACAGAGCCCTGTGTAAACATGTAGACTTACTTATCCCTGGATGAAATGACTTAACGCTCATATTCAGGTTTTTGCTTCCATTGGGGGGGTCAAAGCCATTGGGCTGGTGGACGTCTAGCCAATGAATTAGAATAACAGAAGAGCAACAGAGTTGGAAGGGATCTTCTAATCTAACCCCCTGCTCAAACAGGAGACTGCACCACTCCAGACAAGTGGCTGTCCAGTCTCTTCTTAAAAGCAGGGATGGGATTCTACCAGTTCGCACCTATTCGCTAGAACCAGTTGTTAACATTCTAAGCAGTTCGGAGAACCGGTTGTTAGAAGAAATTTTTACTGGCCTAATCCTGTAAGGAAGGCAGGAAGGAAACATTCTGGTGTTGCTTACAGAAACTGCCTCTCCGTTAACCCTTATTACATTCTTGGCAGGACTAAATTTCCTGTCTCAGGAACCTCTCTGGAGTTTTTTCCCCCCTGCTTTGCTGGTACTTTGCTTGTGTAGAGTGACCATTCAAAGTTACAATGGCACTGAAAAAAGTGACTTATGATCCCTTTTCACACTTACAACTGCTGCAGCATCCCCACAGTCATGAGAAGCCAGGCGAGGAGATGCATGCTTCAATGTTGAGTTGGCCATGTCCAGCCAGTCACATGACCACCAAGCCACACCCATCAACTAAGCCACACCCACAGAACCAGTTGTTAAAAAATTTGAATCCCACCCCTGCTTAAAAATGATGGAGCACCACAACTTCTGGAGACAAGTCGTTCTGCTGATTAATTGTTCTAGCTGTCAATAAATTTCTCCTTAATTCCAGGTTGCTTCTCTCCTTGTTTAATTTCCATCTGTTGTCTCTTGTCCTGCCTTCAGGTGCTTTGTAAAAATAGGTTGACCCCCTCCCCTCTTCTTTGGGGCAGACCCTCAAATATTGCAACACTGCTATCATATTGCCCTTGGTCCTTTTTTTTTTCACCCAGATTTTACTGAAAAAAAAATGGGCTGCCTCTATCAAGAGAGACTTCTAGACCTACCATCGCTCAGCTAACCCCGCCAAAAGCAACTCTCGCCTAGCCAGCACTCCTTTCCATCAACTCGAAAACACCTGTCCTAAACCATCCCTGGTCACCCTATTCTACTGCCCATAATAGACTAGTCCACCCCGCCACGGATCTGACATTTGCAAAAAGGCCCGGGATTCTGAGGTATTCTGCCCGCGGTGTCCATGGAAACAATTGATGGGAGACTTCTGCTATCTCAACCGGAATTGACTCTCCATGGGTTCCAGCTAACTAGCCTTATTTAAGAAAACAACCCTTATCTTTATTTACATGAAACGGGATTGATTTTGTCCCTGTAATGAAACAGCCACAGTCTGTTTGGGGGGCTGAGAGAAGCTTGGGAGATAAACGTGCTAATCCTTGCAGTGACCATTTCCCGAAATGCATTTTTAATCCCAGGATCCAAGCGTGCTATTTTTCCCCAAGGCCAGGATTGATTTTTAAAAAAAATTATATATACATACACATACACACACACACACACTTCAGTTTCATGACTAACAATGATCCTGATTATGCTTTGGTCATGTATTTCACAGTTCCCCACTTTCTACCACCTTAGAATTGGGGGTTATAATCTTCAGGTCACTCAGAAGATGCTTGGGCATTTCAGCTTTGGGATGGGGTCCTCTAAGAAGAATGGGTGATTTTGGAACGGAGGTTTTTTTTTGTGCCTTTGGAAATTTGTCTTCTCCTTTTGATGGCAACAGTCAACAGTCAATAGATGAAGCTTTCCTTCCACCTTCCCTTCCTCCCTTCCCTTCCCTCCCTCCCTCCTTTTCCTTCCTTCCCTTCCTCCCTCCTTCTTCCCTCCCTCCCTCCTTCCTTCTTTTTCCTTCCTTCCTTCCTTTCTTCCTTCCTTCCTTCCCTTCCTCCCTCCTTCCTACCTACCTTCCTTCTTTTTCCTTCCTCCCTTTCCTTTCCTTTCCTCCCTCCCTCCTTTTCCTTCCTTCCCTCCCTCCTTCTTCATCCTACCTACCTTCCTTCCCTCCTTCCTTCTTTTTCCTTCCTTCCTTCCTTGCTTCCTTCCTCCTTTCCTCCCTCCCTCCTTTTCCTTCCTTCCCTCCCTCCCTCCTTCCTTCTTCCCTTCCTTCCTCCCTCCTTCCTTCTTCCCTCCTTCCTTCCTTCTTCCCTCCCTCCCTCCCTCCCTCCCTCCAATCTACCTACCTTCTTTCCTTCCTTCCTTCCTTCCTTCCTTCCTTCCTTCCTTCCTTCCTTCCTTCCTTCCTTCCTTCCTTCCTTTTTCCTTCCTTCCTTCCTTCTTCCCTCCTTCCTTCTTTTTCCTTCCTTCCTTCCTTCCTTCCTTCCTTCCTTCCTTCCTTCCTTCCTTCCTTCCTTCCTTCCTCCTTCCTTCCTTTCCTTCCTTCCTCCCTTCCTCCCTCTCCACCTCTATTTGTTTTGTTCCTTTTTTTCTTCTGTCCTTCCACCCTCCCTCCCTTCCTCCATTTACTTCCTTCCTTCCCCTCTACCTCTTTTCTTCTGCCCCTCCTCCCTCCAAACTCTTCTGGGGTGGTTGGAGCTCACTGTCAGCCCAACCTCCTTGTAACTGCTGATCATTTCAATCCTGTTCTACAATCACCACGGCTCCTGGGGCTTCCCTGCTCCCTCCTTTCCCCTCTCACTCTCATTTAGAACTATGACCTTCATTGTTAATTAAATGACAGTTTTCTCCAGCCGGTGATTCAATTACCTCCTGACACCTGCTTGGAGAACACAGCTGCTGATCAGAATAAACAGCAAAGAGTTATTTTTTGCAACAAGTGATTTGATCCCCAAGAATCTGATCCAATCATCGAGATGATAAATTAGCAGCCGATGGAACAAAGGGGGAGAAAATGTGTGTTTGGGTGAGAGAGGGAACGTGAGGACAAGAAAAGAAGGAAGGAAGGAAGTATGTAAATGTAGAGGGAGGGTGAGAGGATGGAAGAAAAGAGGTAGAGGTAGAGGGGAGGGAAGGAAGGAAGGAAGGAAGGAGAGGTAGATTAAGGGACTGCCAACTGTCTTGTTGAACTAAGGAAGTTCTGGTCCCGTCAAGAACTATCGGTATTGCACAGTGGGTAACAATGCCTTTGGCCCTTTCCCTTCCAAGTGCATGAAGTTGTACACTACTGTGTTCCTCTCTCTGGATGTAGGCTTTGGCCCACACTTACCGGCATGGTCTGACTCCCATGGAGAGTGCTAATGGCGGCTTGAGCTTCTGCATGGCTTCCATATTTGACAAAGGCACATCCTAGAGGCAGAGAAAGAACTCAGTTCGATTCAGTTCAACTCCGTTCAGGTTTCAATTCGGTTTGAACGAAAGGCCGAGCAACCAACGTTGGCTGTTCAGTGGTCCCGTGTATCATGAAAACCCAGAAATGGGGTTCAATCCATAAATGGATTAGACACAGTAGATCAGATGGATCCAAGTTGGATGCTTCTTTAGACATCCCATCAATACCCATCAACCCTTCTAGATTGGTCCTCCCTGCCTAGTGTCTGCCATGTAGACTCCTAGTTGACATACATATGGATCCTACCTCTCCTGCCTTCTTTCCATTTTAGACCCACCCTCCCATTTCATCTGCCCCCCTCACCTTTACTGGCTCCATCGGGGCCTCGGAGGATGGTGCATTCTTCAATCTGTCCGAAGGGTTCGAAGAGTCGCCGGACGTCGTCTTCGCTTTGTTGCTTCCCCAACATGCCTACAAAGAGCTTCCTGTCTTCTAAAAACAAGCCACCTCTCATTAGTCGGAGTTACAGAAAAAATGCAATGATCAGAACCACCTGGAAGTAAACTGGGGGTGGGGTGGCTTTGATGACCAGGCCTGCCCTAGAAGTGAGGATCAGAGGCATTGTCCAGCCAGAGGACCTCTGGATCTTCAAAAGGAGCCAAAGCCAGTCATGTTAGGAAGACACTAGAATTGGTCTCATTATGTCAAGAGCTCAATGTTTCACTGTAAGAAATTGCATCTCCAGTTCTGCATTTGTTTTCTTAACTAACCCATGGAGGACATTGTTGTCCTACACTCTTCCATCAGCTAGCAGAGTCTGACATGGCAATGACACACTTCATTCTGCTTTAATGGTCAAGTAGAAACCACATGGGTGTAGTCTAGAGATAATGGCCGCCAAGAAGTCCTTGGTACTTTCTGGCCTCTGTTGTTTGCTTGCTCAGAGAGTACCAAGAACCCCACAATTCAACCCTGAGCTACATATCTTCTCTTCTATCGATGGTCACCTCATGATGGGACTATTGCAACATGGTCTACATGGGGTTGCCCTCGAAAACCACCCAGAAGTCACAGCTGGCTCAAAATGCAGTGGTGTGAGTAGTGATGGTCACTTCTTGTTGTGCCCATGCAATCTACATTGATTTCCAGTTGGCTTCTGGGTACAATTCAAGATACTACCTGTCACCTACAAAGCTTTCAGGGCATAGGTCCTGGTTATCTGATAGATCACCTATCCCCCCTCTATTTTTTGCCTACCTGGTGTGCCCTCCAGAACCAATGTGGAGGAAGAATGCCATGTGGCCATGGAACCTGGAATATGGGCTTATCCAGAATTAAGCTCTGATTTATGTGGCAATGGTTTTCTGAATACACCAACCCTGTGAGAATTCCCACAACCCATTAAACATAAAATTTGGTTTACAAATCACAGTAGCTGCATTTGCATCAAATGTGAAGTAGAAATTCACACAACGCCTGAGCATGAGACAGGAAGGGAATTTGGGAAAAGCCAAAGGAGGAATGAGAATATCCTGGATATCTGGAGTCCCAACCATAAGCATGAGATGGCAACAGGTTGTGGCATGGCCCAACATAGGAAGAAGAATAGAATAGAATAGAATAGAATAGAATAGAATAGAACAGAACAGAATAAGGAATAAGAATAGAATAGAATAGAATAGAATAGAATGGAATGGAATGGAATGGAATGGAATAAGGAATAAGAATAGAATAGAATAGAATAGAATAGAATAGAATAGAATAGAATAGAATAGAATTCTTTATTGGCCAAGTGTGATTGGATACAAAAGGAATTTGTCTTGGTGCAAATGCTCTCAGTGTACATAAAAGAAAAGATACATTCGCCAAGAGTGAAGAATCATAAGGTACAACACTTAATGATAGACATAGGGTACAATAGGAATAAAAATAGGAATAGAAATGAAATACAATAGAATAGAATAGAACAGAACAGAACAGAATAGAATAGGTTTATTGGACGTGTGATTGGCCACACAAGGAATTTGTCTTGGTGCAAATGCTCTCAGTGTACATAAAAGAAAAGATACATTTGTCAAGACTCAAGAATCATCGGGTACAACATAATAGTCGTAAAGTATAATGAACAATTGAATCAAACTAGGAAACAGTCAATAAAAATTGTTAGAAGAAGAGTGGATTGGCCTCTTCTCCAAAGTATCTGAAGGCAGGATGAGAAGCAACTGGTGGCAGATCATTCAAGAGAGATCCAACCTGGAGCTAAAGAGGAATTTCTTGACAATGAATCAGTGGCATGGCTTGCCTTCAGACGTTATGGGTACTCCATCACTGGAGGTTTTCAAGAAGAGGCTGGAGAACCATTTGACTGGGTTAGTACGCCTTGAGCAGGGTGTGTGTGTTGGATTAGGAGACCTCTGAAGTCCCTTGCAACCCTATGATTCTACATTCTAGGCAAGCTAGCAACAGGTAAAGCTCTGAGGTCATGTTCTGAATTGACTCACGGTGGAGCAATAAATAGGACAGATACAGAAAGACTTGGCAGATCTGAAGGTTACGGGAAGCACGTCTTCCATATGTGCGCACGCCAGAGGAAGAGACTATTAAATAACGTAACAAGCTCCTACGTGGTTATGATTGACTTCCCCAATAACCTACCATTCCTGGCTTTCTCAAGGGTCATAAATAACCAAAACCTCATTGGAGTCTCTGTAAATAATGATCCGTTCATCATTATTACCAGCATCTGTCTCTTCTAGCGCTTTCCGCAGCATTCGGCTTTAATGGCATTTGACACAAGAGATAAGGTGGCCACTCTTTGCAGCCTTGGAAATAAATAAATAAATAACAGCTTGGCATGGCAGACTCTTTGTCCGTGGAGAGGCTGAGAAAATTAGTTAAGGGATCGGGTTTCATCCATTCTCTCCTTAAATATAAAGCCGCTCTCTTCGGAACCAGAGCCAGCCGCAGGAGCAACAATTGTGTTTTCTTGGACTGTGGGACTGAGAGCTAGCTTCAATTTCCTTGACCCGCTTTCTTGTGGAAATCTGTAAGTCGAAAACATCAAAGAGGATCTGCAACTGTGCAATCCGAGGCCAACCCCCTACTTTTAATGCTGCATCCATGTACAAAGGGGGCACTGCAACTACACAGTTGCAGATGCCTTCTGGAATGTTTTTACACACATACACACCCTCTAGAGCAGTGGTCCCCAACCTTTTTTATGCCGCGGCCCGGTACCGGCATCAGCTGGGCGCCGC
>NW_020716963.1:347312-361410 GCF_900518725.1 Notechis scutatus | reverse complement strand
GCCCGGTAGGATTTGTTCCACGGACCGGTACTGGTCCACGGACCGGTGGTTGGGGACCCCTGCTCTAGAGATGTCCTGCTTTTGTGGGGGGAGGTTGGCCTGACTTGCTTAATAAGTCTTAACTTTACTGCCAGGGTTCCAAGAAATACACCTGTAGGAAACAGAACTTGGAGGCAGGTAGGTTCCTCAAAGATTTTGAGGCTCCAAGGTCGCCATTTAGTTTGTTTCTACGCGGCTTAATGAACTGTACAAACCCATCCCAACCGTACGAGGTTGCGTGTCTGAAACTCGGAAAATAGGCTGGTTGAATCACCGATGAAATGTGTCTCATGGGCTCACATAAAACCCGTGGCCTTCAAAAAGAACAATACCCATGTCATGGTGTCATCCTATAACTGCTGCCTGTGTGGGCTTGCGCCTTGATGCCTGACGCAAGTATGTATGTCAAATGCTACAATTATTGTTCACCATCCAGAGTCACTTCACATGCAAGGGGCAGCTATTGCCAGGAAATCAGGAATCCAGGCAGCTCAAAAGAAGTCAAGGGTTTATCGCAAGCTTAAGCTCTCTACAAGAATCTGAACTACTGACAATCAAAACAAGTTGGCAGCAGATAGACTCGAAAGCAGGGTTTTCCCCAGTCTGGGTAAGTTTAAGACATGTGGACCTCAACTCCCAGAATTCCCCAGTTGAACTCCACACGTTGTAAAGTTACCCAGGTTGGGAAAACCCTGGGTCAGGTGTAAGAAATAAGGAACCAAGAGTGTTCAAACAAGTACAGGTTTATTCCATGCTAGTGTTCTACAAGAATCTGAACTACTAACACCCAAGGCAAATTGGCGGTAGATAAGAATCAACAGAATTCAAAAAGGGCTGGACTTAGATCTCTTATGGATGTGAAGGGACTCAAGGCTGATGTTGCATTTGATCCCTCCTTCGGGTTCAACCTGGTCATCGCCTACAGCTATATAGATTTGTTGAATGGAGGAACAAATACAAAGAAATGTGCTTACTTGCATCAGGCATCGAGACACAAATGCAACGAAGGCAACAGTTACACGGCAACGTCATCATGCATGTAGTGACACCATTGTGGCTTGTAGACCTTTGTGTTGAGTGTGAAGTGCTTAAATATGGTCTGACAATGTTTAATCTACCTCTCCTTGTCCCCAACCCTATGGAGAATCCCATAGAGGTCTAGAAATAATACAAGTTGTGTGAATGGAGATGCAACCTACTGTCTCTTCTCAGCATAGAGACGGTTACTACCAGGAGATCATCTGCTCAATCAGCTACTCTGGGACTCTCTGCTCACAGCAGCTTCACAACCACGCGGCTGTTCTTTTTCAGGAATCTCTATTTTTAAAACACACGTGAGTTGGGCAGTTTTTCAGCCAAGCTACTTTGAAATGGACAGCAATCCTTTGAAACAGCTCTTCAAACAGATCTCGGTCTATTGTTACACTGAGTGTATTCCATGCTCCCCCTCCATTTCGTATGTTAGTTTCTTATTTCTGTGCCTGCTCTCTCTTTTTAAGTATGAAGAACTGTTGGTTCTTCAGTGGACAAAGCCAATTGCAAGAAGATTGTATCGGCTGCAATGGGAAACATTTGAGTTGCCAACTCTTGGTTTGATTTCTCTCCTGCCTTTCTGATTTATATTGTTGTACAGAATTTATATATTATAAATTTAGAAATCAAGAAACTACATTTTTTCCCAAATAGCGTTCATCGTTATTCTCATTTTAGTGTCATGCCTGTAACTCTGCAAGGAAAGCCAGGCTCAAAAGACATAGAATCGTTGAGATGGAAGGGAGTTTGGAGGTCTTTTAGTTCAATTCCTTGCTTAAGGCTGGAGACCTTATACTATCCTGGTCAAATGGTTGTGCAGTGTATTTCTGAAAACCTCCAGTGATGGAGCACCCACAACTCATTGTTCTATTGCTTCATAGTACTTAACTGTCAGGAAAACCCTTCTTATTTCCAAGTTGGATGTCTCTCTGACTAGCTTCCACCTGTTACTTCTTGGCCTGCCCTCAGATGCTTTGGAGAATAAGTCTTCTCTGTGAAAGTCCCTCAAATACCGGAAGACAGTTATGTCCCGTCATGACTGGTTGAAAATCTTCAAATACTCTGAATGGAGATTTCATCCCAACTTTCTCCTCTTGATCCAACAGTCTGATAATTGTACCACATAGCTATGATCGCTATCAACCTTTTCAACAAACACCCACCCACAAAAAAAACACCTTTTCTTGAAAATCTTGAAAGAAGACAAGGATTTGGCTATTGAGGTTCTGGAGCCTTCATTGATGTTCCTCACCTCTACATCCACTGTCTGATCTTACCACACTTGCAGAACTGGTTATTCCTGATTACCTTTGGGGTTAGCTATCACCCCACGAGTTGGAAACTCATGAAATGTCTTCCTGATATTTCTCCAGGAAGAAAAAAAACAAAACTCTGCAGGATGATGGCTCATGTCCAATCATTGGCAAGCATGGGCTGAAAGATGGAGAGGGTTGTCTCCCCAGGAAGGATTTTATTTTTCTCCTCCTTCTCCGAAGAATCTGGCCAAAACTGCTATCTTGTTTTAGCCATTGATTTTTAATCCCTCACCAATTACATTCTGTAAGTGGGTAATTTATTTCCTGGTTCCCTCTGGGATACCTGGAGCTTTTGCTGGCACTAGCTGAATTGTGTTTAATAACTACATCTCTTTTGGAATAGATCGTTATTTACCCTGCTCGGGCCTGAGGACCTGGGAATAAAAGACCAATCCTTGTATACATGCGACTGTAGGCAGAACCCTGGGGAACAAGGTGCAAAGACCGAGGAGGAGAGAGGGGAGAAATTTCAGATGAGAAGTCAACCAAGGTACACCTTGGATACAAGCCATTCAAGTAGCAAGAGTAGCCAGGAAACTGGGACTCTCCACTTTGTTGATCAAAACTATAACTCCCAGGAGCTCTAACCAGCTCAGCTGCGGTTGAACAATGCCAGGAATATGTATTTAGTGAGACCTAGAGCAGAGGTCTCCAAACTTCAACTCCCAGATTTCTGGAAGTCCACAAGTCTTAAAGTTCCCAAGTTTGGAGGCCCTTGATCTAGAGGCCAAGAGATTCCTCAACTAAGAGACGATTTTCTTCAAAAGAAAGAGGTTGAACTTCAGAAATTCAACAAGAAGAGATGGTTGCAAATAGACCTCGGATGTGTAATTGGGAGGTGTTCTACTCTGGGATTTTGTAATCCCCCTCCTCATTATTAGGCAAACTTTTGGAAGAGTGGACAGACTGTGCTAAGTCATCTCCAATAAAACTCATCTTAAATAGCCACACATCATGTACCGTGCCAATACATTGCAACATCCTATTTGTAAAGAAGTGTGTGAAGGCCAGCACCAGCTAAAGAACTGTCAGCTGTGATTTCACATTGTTGCACAGATAATGCTATCGCTAATAATATCATCAAACAACATCTGTCTCTCCTAGGTCCTTAGGAAGGACTCGGTGGGTGAATAAAAATGCCAAATCCGATCCCAACATCTGGCTGACTCTGGGCTCACCCGCTATCATAATAATATCAACAATAATCTTTCAAGAGATCCATGCAAAATCAGGCCAATTTGAATTTCCTTTTGCTAACACTGATTGCTTTGTTCTAATTGAAAATGGAAATGATCTTACTGAGGGTTTGGAAGGCTGTTATTTTTGGCAAGGAGAAGAGAATTGTTACCTCAAATGAGGGTAAGGTAGTGGTATTTATTTAAGTAGATAGCTTAGGGGAGCATTAACAATTCACCCTCCTCGTGATTTGTGATGTTGAGAATTTTCTATCAGTTCTCCAAGTCCTGAAGCTTCTGGCAAAACTTCAATCTGGTTGTAAACGCTACTACAGTATTTGGGATTCCAGCTTGCTTTTTTTTATTATTCAAGCACATTCCCCTAGAGGGCGCCGGTCAGCCACGAACAGCTATTCTGAGGCCTTTAAAATGTTCTCTACAGAGTGGGCGGGTGTCACTGTCCGCTAAGTTTAGATGTTATGCCCAAAGTATCGTGGCCAAATTACAGCAAACCAAGATGGAATTTGGTTCAGGTGTGTCCAGAATGCCTCGTTATTTTTTACTGTCAAATCTCCATTCTCGTGCAAATGTCTACTTGAATAAAATGCAGACTTGTACATATTTCTAGGCATCGAACCAAAATAAAAATGCAGCCACTGAATGTTTTTAAGTAAATGGTAAATCCCTCACCATCTTGGATCCAAGGCTAATGTGTAGCTTTGGTGAAACCTTTAAAACTTCCAGAAATGGGTGGGGTAAGGGGAAAAAAAAAAGCAAAATCTCGTTTAAATTTAATTAAAATTCAGTGTGTCGGCGTGCGTGGGAAGTGGGCACAGCTCTATAATAGAGTTCAGCTTTTGTGTTCCTCAGTGCCTGCAAAGTTAAAGGATCAAATTGTCCTTTTCTAGTTCCGTTTTTGCTTTTTATTGCAATCACATCAAAAATAGGGATGGGGAGGTAGCAGTTGTTCAGAGCTCAACCTGATGGGTTTCAGCCACATCACTGTGCCTCCTGCCTCTAAACTAGGTTTTTTTTTCTCTCCCCTACATGGGTTGGCTTAATTGCTCAAATGCTCACTGCTGTGTAAACCACAAACTGTGTTCTTGCCTCTAAGGTCAACGGCCAAGTATCAAAAGTGCCAATTTAAATGTAGCCAGTGGAGAGATTGCTATTTTTTAAAAAATGCCACCGGTCTGAAACAGATGCACGAAAAAGCAGTCCAAGCTCCACCAACCCTTGTGTTACAAGGGAGAAGAGCTTGTCAGATCCCAAGCTTGGACTTCCAAAGGATTTTTTTAAAGGTTTGCCATAAGCTAGGATTCTGCATCTCTATTAGTTAAACTGTCTCCTCCTCTGGACCCTTCTTACTCAAACAATCTGCAACGATCTGCAAATTGCAAAGATTTGCACGGTTCCTATTTTACTCGGAATCCTACAATTGGAGACTTGAAGGCTCCACTAAAGTCATCAACTCTACTTTCCTACTAGAGCTGGTGGCCAAACACAAGCCTTCCTCCAAAGGGATCGCCACTGTTTCTCGGTGGATTTAAACCCAGAGTAGAATGACCTTCACCATTAGGAGGTTCTTCCTGAAGTTCTAATGGAATTTGTCTTCTGGGAAACAAAGGGCATCATTCCAAGAGCCTTCCAATTAATTATTTCCAATTTGATTTTGCTTTGTTTTCTTTTAAGGGGAGAGTAGCTACTTAAAAAACAGGAGGACTTGAGTGGCACAGAACGGAGAACCGAGATCTTAATTTGATTTGAGGGGCTCAGGCATGATGATATTAAGAGAATATGGTTCCTCTCGGTCTGATTCAACATTGTAATGGAACGGAGACCTGGGGAGAAGAAGGGAAGAGATGCTGCCTAGGGAAGGATCAAACAAGGGAAGGAAGAGCCCACAGCTGTAACACAGTCACAGGAAGAGATTTGGGGTTTGTCCTAATTAGTCAGGTGGTTAAAAGTGGTGGCGGGAAGTTTGTACCTTCAAACATGCAAGATTCTGGTGTATCCTGTAGCCTAAAGTAGATTTAGCTCCTCTAATTGTGTTTCTTGCCTGAGAAGGATGAGGCAGGCTCAACCCAAGAATGACATAGAACAATCCAGGCAAAGTCTAGTTCTTTATTTGCTCACACCATGAAGACAGAATCTTGCCAGGCCAAACCTAGAGTACTCTAACCCTAACAGATACACCCTGGGAGATTCTATGGAATAGCTCTTCCTTCTCTGATCTAACTCTGGGCTGGGTTGGCTCTTGTCTCAACCCCCCACCCACCCACCTAACCCCCTCTTTGGAATATGCTCCCTTCTTCCTGAGAAACATCCATTTCACTAGGGTTTATTACACTCCTCCCCTTCCATAGGGATCGTCCCTCACCAATCATCTCTAAACCAGAGGTCTCCAACCATGGCAACTTTAAAGCCTGGTGGACTTCAACTCCCAGAATTCCCCAGCCAGCTTTGCTGGGAGTTGAAATCCGCAAAGCTGGCTGGGGAATTATGGGAGTTGAAGTCCACAAAGCTGGCTGGGGAATTCTGGGAGTTGAAGTCCGCAAAGCTGGTTGGCTGAATTCTGAGAGTTGAAGTCCGCCAGGCTTAAAGTTGCCAAGGTTGGAGACCTCTGTTCTAAACCACATCAAGAGCGCATCAACCGCATCACAGATGATCTAAACCAACATGGAGTGTTGCCTGCACCACCCATTGGAGAAACTGTCTTGAGCATACAAAGAATGTTTTAAACAAAAACAACAACAACGCCACCTACCTCCCCGGCCTTCGCTATCTGCTGGTTTCACTTGGATTGGGCGGTTCATCTGCCAAAGGAAACAGAGGAAGGATTGGTGAGATTCTAGGGTTTGTATAGAGTCATTCCATGTTCTAATATGGATCGTTTTTCCGAACTGGGGCTCCAGATTTAGATGAGATTCTCAGTCATCCAGGTCACGGTTGTCCCAAAGGTGCTTTTTAAGAAGGCAACTAGACTGTCTCGTTTTTCTTTGAAGACACTTCACTTCTCCTCCAGGAAGCTTCTTCACTTCAATGTCCTGGATGAGAAGCGAAATATCTTCAAGGAAGAACAAAGGAAGTCTAGTTGCGTCCTGAAAAAGCACATTTGGGACAGAGGCATCTATGTGTCTTCACCTCATTTTCTTGGCAAAACATTTGTTGAAAGGGAAATAGACTGAGCACCATGATGGGAGGGGAAAAAACACAACAATTTAATTTGGTTTGGTAGTTCCACGCTAGGACCCATAGTGACTAGGTAGTGGCACCACAAAACGAACACTTGGCGAAGATCAACAATAAAATAAATCAGACTACCATCATGAAAGAAAGAAGGACCAGTAGAAAAAAAAGTCAGGTTCGTCCAGTTTAGGAAAGAAAGACCACATATTACATTTTAGGAGGGTAACTCGTAAGAATCTTTGTAACGCTCTGAATTGGTCCTTTTCCCCTAAGTCCTGCATCAAGGAATTGGATTCCACATATTTCAGTCTACCCAAGCAATTATTCTAAATCTGCCCCAGTTTTTAGCTTTTCTATCAAGGTTCACGCATGCAACATAATTTCAGAAGGATGACCCACTGACCTTAATTTTCTCAATGGAAGGTAAAACTGTTTGCTACTCGTCTCACAAGTAGTATTGTCTCGATTGCCAAACTTACTCTCCCCCATGTGGAGTTTTAACCAGCATTTCTCAACCTTGGCAATGTGAGGACTTCAACTCCCAGAATTCCCTAGCCAACATGCTGATTGGAGAACTCTGGGAGTTGAAGATCACCCGTCCCAGAGTAGCTAAGGCTGAGAAACACTGTTTTTGGGCAGATCAAGCATGATCATCCTAGATTCAAGGGGAAGATACTCGAAAGGTTGGGGAAGGCTTGGAGTTTAGCCAACACAAGTCAAGGAAAACTCAGAAACAAAATTAGTATGGACAAAAAACAGCCACAGCGTGTTGACTCTAGTGAGGTTCCCATACCACAACAATATGTGATTTGTTTGTTTTTGGCTTAGCCCACAACACGAACTCAGCCATGGTGGTTTATGAACTGAGCTTCATGGCTTAGGATGTGATGGAAATCCAAACATTCAGTAAACAACGGCCAAGCATACTGAGGCTTATTGTAATGACCGAAGCCAGTCTGGAGGTCATGTGAAAATGCAACCAAATCCCAGGGCAGGTGGATAGGTGGATAAAAAAAATGGAAAAGGCTTCCTGAAAGATGGCTGGTCTAAAGAGCTGGCCAGAATGTTGAACCAGAAACTGTCTGCATGTCAACACTTCATGCAAGCATGACTGCGTCTATCTAAGCCACTTCCTAAGGAGGCAGGATTGGAGCGAGCTAAAAAGATAAACGCTACATTTATAGCCTGGAACATCAAGCTAAGAGAGTAACACGAACTGAATATAGAAGCCTCCAGGGGTACCACAGTGCTGTTTGCAAAGCCTCCTCTGTTGCCGTGGTGAAGGAGGCTTTTCCCAGCATCCCTCGACCAACCGGCTGTGTGCAGCTCAGCTCCTCTCTTGCCTCTCTCGGCCACCTGACCACTCTCCTCCTGCCAATCAGACTGGCTAATTGATTTGTGTATTAAGAGACATTGTTGATGGCATTTGATAGCTATTAAAGTCAATTAAAGCGCCTTCACTTGATTGGGGTGACAGTTGAATGGATACGGACGCATCCAATCCGGTACCCAGCGTTTGGAGACAAGCACTCAGACAGCCATACGTCTACCTATATCCTACACTCCACATCTGACCGTCTCAAGGAAACCCATACACATAAACCCTGCATGGCTGGAACATGGAGTCTCTTGCTGCACTCAGTTTTTTGGACTTGGGATTCAGGAACTAATTAAGAGCTAGCTTAGTAGCCTCAGAAGATTAGACAGTACAGAACATGGACACCACCTTTCAGTAGGCTGACATTCTACAGATCAGTATTTCTCAACCGTGGTAGCTTGAAGATGTGAGTGCTTCAACTCCCAGAATTCCCCAGCCAGCAGATGATGGACTTCAACTCCCAGAATGACCTTCAACTCCCAAAACTATGTAGACCATTCTGTAAACCAGAATGGACTTCAAACTCCCCAAATTATGTGGATTTCAACTTCCAAAATTAGATGGACTTCAGCTCCCATGTTGGCCAGAGAATTGTGAGAGTTGAAGGCCACATTATCTTCAAGCTGCCAAAGTTGAGAAATTATTTTGTGTAGAGAGTAAGGAAGATAACTTAATGGAGATATGCAGGAACTGTTGCCTAGGTAAACGGGGTTGAAACATTGTTTTAAGATCCAGATAACATTCAGAAGCGAGTCAGACGGATGCTCCCCTGATTCCCTGGAGTGTAAGAGGTCCAGCATAATAAGACCTGAAAGATTCTCTTATTAGACCCATCTTGATAAAAGTAACTTTATCCTTGCTGTGGTGTTGATTTCCTGGTTCAGTCTATCTAGAAGGGCTGATGGGTGTGTCTAAAATCAGATTGTCCACCCAAAAGACTCACCTGAATACATGGAAGCAACTAATCTCTAGTAACCTGAACGTGTTCAAGTTGCTTTCTAGATTTAATATTTGTTGGTTTTGCAAATTCCTAACTTGCTTCCTAGCGTTTTACACAACCAGCTCTGCCCCTTTTGCCTGAGGCTAATGGACCAGCTGGTGAAGGAACACCAGCAAGAAGTTAAGTTGAAAACTTTGAAGCTATTCTTTGGCACCGCAAGTTTTTGATGCATCTTGGCAAGGGAAGCTCCGGTTTGGCAGACTAGCTTACTTCTCTTGGGAAGAGTCAACTACTCGATAAAGAGTCCATTCCTCTCTTAATGACTAGGCTTTGCCAAGCTTAACAAGAAGGACTTCTGTCCAGTTTGGAAAACAGAATGGTCTGCTGAACCTGAATCTGTCAGGAGGGTGGAAAATGTGGTATGCAGAATAGTCAGGTTGGGGTGTGGGTGAGTGTGGAATGGGATCTGATGTAGAGATATCAAATCATAAGATTGAAATTGGAAGGTGTCTTGGTGTCTCGCTCAATCCAGATTCCACTTGTAGCATTCAAATGGGACGTCCCTGACAGATGGCCATCGAATTGCTTCCTAAGTATCTCTACAAAATTGGCCTCAATTTATTCCCAGCATCTGATCTTCCATAATGTTAGGAAGTTTTTTCTATTGGAGTCTCTGTTTGTCACATCCATGGCTCATCCTGACTTTGGAAACTGGCAATGTTTCTGATATGGAAGACAACTACCGTGTCTTCTCTTCACCACACTAAGTGATAACACATTTGGAATCCCCAGAAAATCCATGTATTCATTATAAGCTCATTTTCCCTCCTCTGGGAAGTTTAAATTATGGGTATATGTGTGACTTGGTTGGATGCTGTCCCGTTTTTTTCACACCTCGCACATAGGAAACTATGGGGAAAAAAATATCTTGGCAAAAATATTTTGCCTTGGCCAGCTATTTTTCCATTGGTGAGGTCTTAATCCTTGTTTATCTGGGTGTTGGTTGCTGGAAATGATGTGTTCTGGCATTGTTTCCTTCTTGATTCCTAAGAAGCAGGGATTAACACCAGACGAACAAATAAGCAGAAACCAATACCCTAATCAAGGAACCACCAAGAAGGAAACCACACCCCCACCAACACTGGAAGAGCAAGTGACTGTATATAAACAAGGAGCAAACCTACACCCACTAACACTGATGATGTTACCTGGTTACGTAACAAAACATCTGCATGTAAACAACCAAGTTTAGAGAGGACCCAAAACTCCACACAGTTCAACTCTGAGCTATGTATATTCTCTTCTATAAGAGAACTAAGTGGGGACTTCAAATAATAACTTCCATCTGGCCCTGTATCTTGTCCTCTTTGTACCATGTGAAGTATGAGAGGAACCACAAGTCCTTTTTCAAGTTGTGGCCCTTCTGATGATTCCCTTCTCCAGAAGCCGACCTGGTGTTTGCTTCATGGCCTTTCCTTCTAGAACCATTCTCACACTTCCCTTTTTTTGTGTGATCCAAATTAAAAACGACTACAAAGAATCTAAGAAGAGTTGACTGGATGATACCAAAGAGTCCGTAGATTATTATAATTTAATACAGGATTTTCCATTCTGACCTTCCTTAGATATTAGACTTCAACCCCCAAAATTCCCTAAAGAGCAGAACCATTGCTGAGAATTCTGGGAATTAAAGCCTCCACACCTGGAGGTTGCAAGCCTAGTGTCAACTCATACAATATTTCTATGGTCTTTTTAGAGTTGCCAATAGAAGGGGAAGGGGGAGCAGTGCAGCTGCTCGCAAACCGAAACTGCATTCCATAATTGTTTTCAAAAAGAGTAACTAGGTGACCAAAGTTTCTGCTGTGCAAAATTGTAACTGGAGAGCACGATTGATGACTCTTGGCTGTGGATGTGTCCCATTGGAGAATATGAATTACGATACTCCCAGGGGGTGGGGGGAAAACCAGGGTCAAGGGTGACAATGAATGATGTGCCTCAGAGTCGGCTACACCCAGGCAGTGCCGCATCTTTTGACTCCCAATAAATCCTTTTGGAGTTTGGCTAGAGACTCATAAATGGGGGGTAACTGCCGGAATCCTTTTAATATGTCTGTGGAGATTCTCAATCATTCAGGTCATGGTTTCTCCAAAGGTGCTTTTCCAAAAAAAAAAAAAAAAAACCCAACTGGATTTCCTTGTTTTGTTTTCCTTGAGGAACTGAAGATGCTTCCTGGATGAGGAGTGAAACGTTTTCAAGGAGAAAAACCAAGAAAGCCCAGTTTTTCCTTTTGGAAAAAAACACCGTTGATCCTCCTTCTCCTTCCTGATCAATATGCACGAAGATGGGCAACCCACCCACCGCTGCCAGTCAAGAAAGTTTGCCGTGAACTTCTTGTCCGCCAGAGACCAATGACAAATTTTTCCTTTCAATTACCCCTGGTTCATAAAGCTAATGCTTGTTCCAAGCGGCGGGCCGTATCTATCATCCCTGAGGCGGCCTCCTCACTACATTAGTTTTATGGGCCTGCACCCTTGACGGGCCACGTTTGAATCCTGCCAGGGATACGACGAACAAATTAGTCAAACTGACACCGAGGGGAGTTTTTACGAGACCTGGCTCCAGCCTGTCTCCCCCAGTTCTGCTTCTTCATCTAGGGAACCACTCCGTAGGGCCAACGGTAGATCCCAACCTAGCTTCACCAGCCTTCTTTCAAAAAGGGGCACTCATCCTTTTCACCTGCATGTCCTTCCCTAGGTGAGAGGACGCTGCTATCGAGTTATTTATTAAATCAAATTTATTATGGCTGCCTAGCTCACACAGGTTGGTGTCGCCAGGCGGCTTTCAAAATTAAAAGAAGGCCACCGCGTATATATAAAAAAGAAACACCCCGATCTCCTTGTCTAGATCTAATGGACAAAGGCCGTCTAAGAAGCAGAAGATAAAGAGGACTTTGTGGAAATCTACATTTCCAAGTGGAAGCATCCAAAATCTCAGTTTAGAAACAGGGTTTCTCCGCCTCAGCATCGCAGAAGGATTTCAACACCCAAGAGCAACACCCAGCCAGCATGCCTCTAACTATTTCCAAGTTGCTGAGATGGAGGAATCCTCGTCGGGAAGCAGCCGTGAAAGGATCCATGACAGAAAAACAAAAGCAAAAGAGATTTCATGCACACACACACACACACAGAGTGGCTTTTGCTTGCCCTATGCTCCAGCAACAGTGAAATCAACCAATGAAATTAGGATTTTTCAGGAAGAACGCGGAGCTAAATAGGTTGTTTGGTTTTTGCTAATACAATGCCAGAATCAATTTAAATATCCATGGTCCCAGAGAATGAGAGTTGTGTGTGTTTATATGCTCGGTGTTATATTATAAACTGAAGACATCATTCATACTATTATGAATCTGTGTTAGATGTCACAGATGTCGTTACTGTTGTTAGAAATGTCGTTATTGTTGTTAGAAATATGTTTATATATATATATTTTAATGAATTTGTATCTATTGTAATGCTGAACAGGTGTTATTTTATGCTGCAAGCTGTAGGCTGAGGGAGGGAATCAAGTGGATCATCAGTTTGGAGTCACTTCACGCCCACAAGAGAGATCTAGGTCCAGCCCCCCTTGAATTCCGTAGATTCTTATCTCCCGCTAATTTCTCTTGCCTGTTAGTAGTTCAGATTCCTGTAGAGAGCTAGCACGGAATAAAACTTGTACTCATTTGAACAAACCCAGGTTCCTTATTTCTCGCACCTGAACACAGAGTTTCCTAACCTGAATAACTTTCAAGATGTGTGGACTCCAACTGGGGAATTCTGGGAGTTGAAGTCCACACATCTTACCCGGATGGGGAAACCCTGCTTAAGGGAAAGGCTTACTTTTCTGTTGTGGGAAGGAAGAATTCATTTTTCCTTTTTTTGTTTCAAAGGAGAAAGTTTCCCTGAGTGAGGAAAGGTCTTTAGGGGAGATCAAAGTATCTATGGGGAAATGAAGTCTCTTTCCCCATTGCACGTGGGAACGTTTATCTCCTGGAAAGGAATAAGACCGTGTCCCTCGTGTCAAAAGGTCACCAAACATTATCCGAGAAAACTCCTGAGAGGGCTGAGCTGCCTATGCATTTGAAGCACTCGCCACAAACACACAAACACACAGGTTTTGTTTTCTCCGCTGAGCCTGCTCACCCCCCCCCTCTGGAATCTTCCCTTGTTTCTTCAAGTGGAGATTAAACTTAATGGTAAATCAGGAATAATTATTTCTCTCTGTGTTTGTTTCTCCAGTTCTGGTGTTCCCAAAGGACGTTTCCTAAATCCTGTTGACAGAGATTACATGGGCAGCAGGAGAGCGTCTCAGAGGAGATAAGGCAGCCTGCAGGCAGCCCGTTAACAACGCAAGACAGCACACGAAACGGCGAAGATCCAGGTGCAACGAGTCAGCGGGGAGCATGATGGTTAGCCCAGTTACTCCAGCAACAAAGCCCAATTGTTCCCGTTGATCACTCGGTCTTTGCCAGTCATCCTCAAACTGACAGCTTTGGGGCCGGGGAATTCTGGGGATTGAAGTCCACCTGTCTTAACGTGGCTGAGGTTAAGGATCACTGCCATGCATCTCAGTGGCCATCATACCCAGTTCTGGCCAACATCCAGGGCACTAGGTTGGGAGAACCTATCCTAGACTCTCCTTTTTGTTGAACCTCACAGAATAAGGAGATGTTGTTGTTGATGATGATTGATGATGAGCTGTGGTGGCACAATCGTTAAGAGTGCAGTACTGCAGGCTACTTCTGCTGACTGCCAGCTGCCTGCAATTTGGCAGTTCAAATCTTACCAAGATTGACTCAGACTTTCATCCGTCTGAGGTGGGTAAAATGAGGACCCCAATTGTTGGAGGCAATAGGGTGACTCTGTAAACCACTTAGAGAGGGCTGAAAAGGCACTATAAAGTGGTATATACGTCTGTGCTATTGCTATCCTTCCTTCCTTCCTTCCTTCCTTCCTTCCTTCCTTCCTTCCTTCCTTCCTTCCTTCCTTCC
>NW_020716963.1:313675-324392 GCF_900518725.1 Notechis scutatus | reverse complement strand
ATCTATCTATCTATCTATCTATCTATCTATCTATCTATCTATCTATCTATCTATCTATCTATCTATCTCTATCAATCATCTATATCTACCATTAACTCCTGTTCCTGTTTGTAACTTTCACTTGGACAAAATGGTGCGTCATAGAACAATCATTTTCTAAACAACTTATTTAAATTGGGCTAACTTACAGAATCTGTCCAAAATCTGGGACCAGTTGTGGGACTGATATTTGGCAAAGTTATGCCTGCTTCAGCACCACGGCGCTTCCATGGACAGCCGTGGTTATTCAATTGTCATTTCTGATGCTCCTTCCCAGCTTCCTATAACAAAAGTCAATGGGAAAGCTGGAAGGAAGTCAGAAGTGATTCTCGCTCTGTTTTTTTGGTGGGGAGGGGGGCAGGAAATATATTCTGAAAGGATGACCCAACAGGTTAGGGGTTGTCTAATAAGCTTTAAAGGTGCAGTGGTGGCATAGTAGTTAGAATGCAGTATTGCAGGCTAACTCTGCCCACAGACTGGAGTTTGATCCTTCCCTTCCCTTCCCTTCCCTTTCCTTTCCTTTCCTTCCTTCCTTCCTTCCTTCCTTCCTTCCTTCCTTCCTTCCTTCCTTCCTTCCTTCCTTCCTTCCTTCCTTCCTTCCTTCCTTCCCAGTGGTTAGAATGCAGCATTCAACAACAGTCTCGAGTTTGATTTTGACTGGCTCAAGGCTGACTCAGCCTTCCATCCTTCCGATGTCCATAAAGTGAGGACCCAAATGGTCGGGGCCAAGAGGCCAATCTGCAAACAGCTTAGAGAGGGCTGCAAAGCACTGTGAAGCAGTATATAAGTCTAAGTGCTATTGCTATTTTCCTTCCTTCCTTCCTCCCTCCCTTCCTCCCTCCTTCTTTCCTACCTCTCCATTTATCTCCTTCCTTCCCTTCCCTTCCAGTGGTTAGAATGCAGCATTGCCAGACAAACTCTGCCCACTGCCATGAGTTCAATTCACCAGCTCAAGGTAGACTCAGCCTTCCATCTTTCGAGGTTGGTAAAATGAGGACCCAAATGGTTGGGGGCAATAGGCCAACTCTGTAAATCACTTAAAAGTCCTGCAAAGTGGTATATAAGTCTAAGTGCTTATTGCTTTTGAAGTATAATGTAAAGTCTTTTTCAGTCAAGCTCAACTTTGACTGACTGCCTCTACACGTCCATGTTTTCTTAGCAATACTGCAGAAATAGTTGTGCATTCCAGGCTATTTTCCCCCCCCAATCTAATTGTGGCAGTTTCTGGTGATCTCCCATCTCATTAGAGCCAGCTTTCCGCCCCCCCCCTTCAATCAGCCCAAAATTGGTTAGATTGCTTTAACTCTAAAGGCAAAGCACAGGATGACTTCTTTGCACTTCCTTTCAAATGGCAGATGTAAAATATACAATGGTTGGTAACGAGACTTTCGAAAGGCCTCTGACATCCTCTGTTATAAGACTCTTCTTGTGCTGCTTTTTTTTCTTTATTTTTTTCCCCCCAGCTATATGGATTTTTAAGATGGGCATTAATACTAAGTAAAACAAAGAAAAGCTCTCTTCACTAGCAAACATGCAGAGCTGGGATTTCTTTGCTGTTCTTTCCAGGGCTATTATGATATGTGCTTAACAAGGGCATTACCGTAATGGATAACTAATCTACATTAAATAATTTTCATTGCCAGAGACGCAATCTGCAAAGTCTGAAGTTCATGGGTTTTTGTTTTTCCAATCCAGGTGTTCATTTGGCCTGGACGATATTGTCCAGGGCACTAAAGATCGGTTCCACGTGTGTAGGTCCAATTAAACTGATTTGTTTCTATGGATAGGAATTCTCTCAATTCTCTTAAGCCCTGCTCAATGTTAGACAAGGGTCAACAGAATTCAAGGGAGGTTGGATTTCATTCACTTGTGACTATGTCGAGATTCTAAGCTGATCCCTCTTTTAACTCCAACCCCAGATTCTGCCATTCCTTCCTTCCCCTACAGAGCACCAGGAAACCTTTCTATCTCTCTATTAATAAACAAGATGAATTGTACCTGTGTATTAAATGAGGTATGAAGATACAATATACATGCAGGGAAGCAGAAGGTCCTTTTCTAATCAACAGTTTTTTCCAACCAATATTTGAATTCCACCATCTTGCCAATTGTAACACCTGTATTATGTTGTACTGGGTATATACCGTATATCAGTTTAGTTAAAATCCCGGTGGCTAAAATAAGCTACCTTGTATGCAAAACCTGGTAAGTTTTAAGCTTGATTAGGGTGGGTTTTTTTGGGGTGTGTGTGTCTTCCATTTGATGGAAACTAAGCCTGTTTTCTTCATTTATTATTCAATGTACTCTCTCGACTCTGTATAATGAGCTTATTTGGTAACTCAGTTAAGCATCTGGTGCACGTACAACAAGTGAAAATGAGAACTCAAGAATTTCTTCCCTGAAACAATAAATGTCCTTAACAACAATGTGGAGGAATAACAACAACAAAAAAAGAAACGAATTGTGTTAGTTCTCACCTCTTGAAAGCATGAGTGAGAAAATGTACTGCTATTATTATTATTGATTGCATAAGTGAACATCGACAAGACTCATCCTATAGTTGAAAGTTTGATGCCCATATGTGCCCAACTAACTCCCATCTTCTAGAAGTTGGCAAATTGGATCAGATGTCTGGGATTTCTGGAAATTATAGTCCTTCTAAGATTCGGGTTGGAGAAGAAGATTCTATTGACTTGTTCTGTGGTTCTTTGTCCACATTTATAATCTGAGAGTGATGGATGGTGTTATCTAGTGCACTAAGCCAACCAACACCTGTGAATTTCAAACCACGAATTTCCCACATAATGGCTTAATATGTGGGGTATGAACCACAAGTTTTGGCCTGACCAATGTTTGTGTTCTGCCTGGTTACATATATGTAGGGTGCACATTCTGAGATCAGAATGTCAACACTAGGCAAGTTGTCCTCCAGGATTCATTTCACATACACAGCTTTGACCTGGGTATTTATCAGATTTTTGCTGCAGGAAATTTCATAGTCTGAATGACTGCAACCTAACTCTAAGATCACTTAGTAGAATACAACTTATATCCGTGAAGTTAGGGGTGTACATAAGTGCACCATCGTGCCTACCATCCCTGTCCTATTGTCCCCATTTATTCGTACCTATTTCCTGTATTCTTACTCATGTTTATACTTATATCTATTACCTTGTAAGCGGTTGACATATCAAATAAATAAATAAAGTTTAACAGACTTTAAAAAGCACTGCCTTGAGAGAACTTCAGCATTTATGCATCTCTACCATTGATATCCAAAGCCTCTTCTGGAGACCACTGTCCCATCCCAAGATGCTGACTGCTGCATCCAGTTTCCTGTATCCCTATTGAGCTCACCTCCATGCAACCTCTTTCTGCTCACATGCCAGGCTCTACAACCAGTAGTGAAACCACCTCTTCTTGACACATGTCATCTGTCAACCTTCCCATTGAGTCCAGGGCCCAAATCTGGATACAATGATCTTAGGTGGAATTTGACCAAACTAGAAGAAGCACTAGCATTCTCGGTTCTGCTCCCTTTTCTCATCCCTGCTTCACACTGCTGACTCATACTTAGCTTGCAGTCAACCAAGCCCCAAGGTTCTTCTCAGATGCAATACACAGCAATTTGGAATCACCCATCTTGAATTTCTACATCTGAGCTGGCCTGCCAAAATGCAAAACCCACCTGTTCTTCCTCCTGATGGAATTTAGACTAGAAGAGCAATGGCTGCTTGCAGACCAGATATTTCTTCATCCTGTTTTACAGGAAGTCAAGACATCATTACCCTCTATTAGTAACCTCACCCCTTTCCCCATGACTTATTCTATCACTGTGCTTCTCTCTGGAGAATATATCTATGACGAAGACATGATGGACCTGGTCTTTTCACTGTTGGTCCCTCAAATCCTACCCCTATGTCGCTTATCTAGAAGGTCCAAATGTGATGGACCCAATATCTTATCTCCAGATGTTTTTCTGCAGACACCTGGCTCATCTAGGCAGTCTATCTTGGAGACATAATGAGTTGGGATGGGACAGACTGAGCAGATGAGGAGATGTTGACCAAGACCATCCTTTCCCTTTCCTAAGCCATTTTTCTTCGACATCTCTGGAGCCAAGGGAAAGCTTAAAGACACAAGAAGAGCTGGATAGACTAAGTCCATATTTTATTCACTCCAGCCTTCCCCATTGTCTCTGGGAATTTAAGCCCCATGGTTTGCTTTGTACAAAGGGTGTTATTTCCATACCTCTCAAGGCTAAACGTTTGTGATGGCCCTATGTGCTGTATGAATTTACTTTGCACATTAGATTTAAATTAGATTAACAGAGTTGGAAGGGACCTTGTAGGTCATCTAGTCCAACTCCCCACCCAAGCAGAAGACCCTACACCATTTGTGACAAATGGTAATCCAATCTCTTCTTGAAAGTCTCCAGGGATGAAGCCACCACAACTTCTGAAGGCAACTTCTCTTCCATGGATTGATTGTTCTCACTGTCAGAAAGTTTCTCCTTATTTCCAGGTTGAATCTCTCCTTGTTCAGTTTCCATCCATTATTCCTCGTCTGGCCTTCAGGTCCTTCAGAAAATAGCTTGACCCCTTCCTCTCTGTGGCAGCCCCTCAAAAATTGAAACACTGCTATCATGTCTCCCTTGGTCCTTCTCTTCACTAGACTAGCCATGCCCAGTTCCTGCAACCGTTCTTCATATGTTTTAGTCTCCAGTCCCCTCATCCTCCTGGTTGCTCTTCTCTGCACTTTTTCTAGAGTCTCAACATCTTTTTTATAGTGTGGCGATCAAAACTGGATGCAGGACTCTCGGTGTGGTCTTACATAAAACAGAAAAGAATGTCCACATGAACCAAAGAAAGAAAATGTTAAGAACAGCTATCTATAAAGGAGAACATCTGTAGCTCACAGTTGAGATGAGTTCTTGATGTTCTCTGCTCTTAGTTCGTTGATCCCTCAGTTATTCCCTATACACTTATTAAGCAAAGTTATACACAAAGTTGCTTCTTTGACCCACTCAATCTCATTCCTGAATCTTACATCTCTCAAAAGGCCACCCAAACTCTTCTTTCTTAGCTGACCTACCTGATCAGAATGTATCTAGCTTGGAACTGGATTTCTAATCTTCCAACAATCTTTGGCAGTGATTAGAACAGAGCAAATGTCATGTAGGAGCCGCTGCACACTCAAAATTGGCTCATAATAACATGCACGCAAGGGAAGTGATGTCTGGGACGGATCGACCTAAAATTTGACACGAGGATCAGTTAAAAAAGAAGAAGAAGAAGCTATTGTTTGTGAAACGTGGTGCCAATTTTATATCAAAGCTTCACAAGGTTACGGACAAAGTAATGTCATTGTTTATGAGGAATAGCTACACAGGGCATTGCTTTTCTGGCTAATATTTGGACAAATGAAACACGAGTCGTTTTCAGATCGATAGAGTAGTAATAGGGACTGCCAATACAAATGACAGCTGGAATATCTGGGGTTGGGTTTTTTTTATAAGCACATAAATCACGAACCAGAGTGATGCCAGCAAATTCATCAAACTAATACGCCCCAGCAAAACTTACAGGCAGCCCTCAACTTACAACTGTTTATTTTGTGACCGCTCCAAGTTACAACGCCACTGGAAAAAGTGACTTGCTATGACCCCTTTTTCGCACTCGCAGCCGTTGCGGTATCCCCACAGTCACAAAATTTAGATGCTTGGCAATTGACTCACATTTAGGATGGTTGCAGCATCCTGGGATTCACTTAATGACCATGTGACTAACTTAATGCCAGGATTCCCAGCAACACGCCCCCCTCCCCAAATTAAATCATGAGTCTCGAGCCAAACTTCAAAAGTAGGCACAGGACTGTTTTATGAGTTGACGCTTTGCAGCGATTCACTTAATAAACGTGGGGAGAAAGGTCATATAATGGGCCTTTCATTTATTAATAACATTTCATTTTATTCAAGTTTAGCAGCAGAAATTTTGGGCTCAGGTGGTCGTAAGTCAAGGACTACCTGTATTCATATTCATAGCCGGGTCCACACAAGACCTAAATCCCTAAACACAGTTACTCTCTTCGTAGGACATCAGGTGCCCAGATGAATAAATTGTATTATATAGCTCAACCACAAAGACCCTTTTTCACTGCCACCCACTAAGATTGGTACCAAAGACACCGAAGTACCATTTACCCAACCTTACATTAGCCAAGTTTAGGTACAAACTCAACATTTCGGTACAAACTCAACATTTCGGTACAAACTCAACGGAGACGTGGATCTTGGGGTTGACTGCAAAAATTAAGAGAGGTCCTAAACTAAAATGGGAAGCCTGTTTCAATCTTCCTGGTCTTTTTATTATTATTATTAATTTTGTGGGAATGGCTATCAGGTTGGATCCAATATGGATGGAAGTGAAGATGGCGAGAGGGAAAGGAGTGATTTAGGGGGTCGAAACAGATGTGGAAGGAAAGGAGAATTCCACTGTGGAAAATTAATTCCCTCCCCTGACTCTTCCTTGGTATCGCACAGCCCCAAAGTTGTCCCTGGCTATGCCCGAACCTCCTTCTTCTGATCCCACCCTACTGCTATGGATTTGACGAGAGGGGTTACTTGCTCTGGAGCACCCACTTCCTGCCTGCCGTTTTCCCTTCCACCCTTCAGTCACATCGTCTTCCCAGCTCCCGTCTCTTTCCTCCCCGTGGGACTGGCTGGCAGGGGGTGGGGCTGGCAGATGCCAGCTGAGGAGGAGGAGGAGGTGTTCAGAGTGGTCCAGGGAAGCTGAGTGGCAGCTCTGGTTCAACCATCTCAACTCCCAGGGCCTCCATTTTAACTCGAGAGGGAGAGACCTGGCCTCGGCCACACCCACCCAGGAGGGGGCTTGTTCCCCTCGTGCCAATCCTAGCAAGCCAAGGCCGAAGGACCCTTCTTGCTCGCCTCACCACATGCCCTCCCCCTCCTCCTCCTCCTCCCCCCAAGTGGCTGCCACCGTCCACACCTGACCGATCTCCACCTCTGTGCAAAAAAATAAAAATAAATGGAAAAAAAAATACTCAATGGCAAACCCAGCATGCATTCAAAACATCGGCCCCTTCTCCCGCTGGAGACGGACTCAGGGAGACATGTGGCCCACAATACAGGCAGACACCCCCTCCTCCCTCGCTCGCTCGTGGAGGGTCCGGCTTAAGGGAGGGAGAGCCATGCCAGCTAGCATCCTCCATCCCCGGCATCCAAAGACAATCTCCTCCCCTAAACACCCAGCCAATTTGCCAGGGCGGGTTGGCGGGTCCCAACCTCTCTTCCTCCCTTTTCCTTTCGTGGGATCCTCCCTCCACCCCTCACCCACCCATGAGAGGGTGGTTCTCGCCCCAATTGGACAAGGTTCTCTCCAGAGGGGCTGTGCCACCTGGCAGATCTCCTCCTGATGCCAGGCGGAAGGGCAGGCGGCTCCAATAAGCAGAGAGGAAAGCTGATGGGGAAGGAAGAGAAGAAGAAGGGAGGGAGGGAAGAGAGGAGAGCGATGGGGAAGGAAGGAAGGAATGAAGGAAGGGAAGGGAAGGAAGGAAGGAAGGAAGGGAGGGAGGGAAGGAAGGAAGGAAGGAAGGGTTGGGTTGGGTTGGGTTGGGTTGGCTGGGCTCGCCTTCGGATTCCAGACAAAGGCCACAAGAGAAACAGACAAAGGCAGAGAGAGAAGGAGGAAGCCACAAAAAGCCGGAGCTTACCTCGACACAGAGGAAGTTGGAGCCGGAGGGCATCCAAACAAGGGGGACCCGGCTGGGAGGGGGGACCAGGAGCTGGGGCAGCTGCATGGTCCCGAGCTCCTTCGGCTGCCACCGCTGCTTTTCGGAGTCAGCGAGAGGAGACAGAGGCACATAGGCGCCCACACACTCGCTCACTTTCTCTCTCTCTCCCTCTCTCTCTCTCTCTCACACACACACACACGCAGACACGCTCTCACACACACTTGCACACGCTCGCACACAGACGCGCACACAGACGGAGACAGTGAGCTGGCTGTGCTGCTGAATACATCACCGTGTCAGCGCCTGGCAGGGGTGGGGGAGGGGGGAGAGTGGGCGTGGGGAAGAGCGCACCCGGCGTGGCCCAGCGGCGAGCAGCAGCTGGCTCCGTTGGAGGAGGGAAAGCCCCCCCCTCCATTCCCTCTTTCTCTCCTTCCCTCTTTCATTCACATTCTCTCTCTCTCTCTAGTTCTCTCTTTCTTTTCTCTTCTTCTCCCTCCTTCTCTTTCTTTTCTTCCTCTCACTTTCCCTCTCTCTCATTCCCTCTCTTTCTCTTTCATTCCCTCTCTCTCCCTTTCTCTTGTTTTCTCTCTCTCATCCTCTCTTTCTAACTTCCTCTCACTTTCCCTCTCTCTCATTTCCTCTCTTTCTCTTTCATTCCCTCTCTCTTTCTTTTATTCTCTCTCTCTCATACTTACCGTTTCTTTTTCTGCCTTTCATCCTCTCTTTCTACCTTCCTTTCACTTTCCCTCTCTCTCATTTCCTCTCTCTTGTTCTCTCTCTCATACGCCCTCTCTTTCTCCCTCTCATTCTCTTTTTTCTTCCTCTCACTTTCCCTCTCTCTTTTCTTCTCTTTCTCTTTCATTCTCTCTCTCTCTTTCTCTTTCTTTTGTTCTCTCTCTCATAGTTACCATTTCTTTTTCTCCCTCTCATTCTCTCTTCCTTCCTTCCTCTCACTTTCCCTCTCTCTTTCTTTCTCTCTTCTCTCTCTCTCATACTCTCTTTCTCCTTTTCTCCCTCTCCTTTTCTTTTTCTTTCTTTCTCTTTCTTTCCTTTCCCCTCTCTTTCTCTCCTCCTCTCTCCCTCTCTTTTTCTCTTTCCCTCTGCCCTTCTGTCTGCTTTCCTTCTTCCTTCTCTTTCTGTCTCCAACCCTGGTTTCTACATGATCTCCCTGAGTTACAACCAACTTTTTAATTAGACCTAAACCTACCTTAGATGGCCTAGTCTAGATTAGAAGGACTGAGAGCCTCTAATCCTACCCCTCATCTTAAAATCTATTTCCCCTCTCCCAATTCTGGTTCCAGGAAATGCCCATTTGAGAAACCTGAGATGGGCTGGGCAGATGTTACACCTGCCTATGTTTTGAGACTACCAAATGGAGATGACCATTTGGTCTTCTTTAGGGATTCGTCCAGTTGTCACTGCTGCTTCTTGACCCCCATGTAGGTTTCTCAAGAGACAAATAAGATGGTCTGGTACTCCCATCTCTTTAAGAACTTGCCACAATTGGTTGTGATCCACACAATCAAAAGCTTTAGCATAGTCAATCAAGCAGAAGTAGATGTTTTCTTCAAGCTTTCTCCATGATCCAGCATATGTTAGCAATTTGATCTCTAGTTCATCTGCCTCTTTGAAACCCAGCCTGTACTTCTGGTAGTTCTCGATCCACATACCGCTGGAGGATTTTAAGCATAACATTAATTTTAATTTTAACCCTAATAATTGTAACCCTGCCAACAAAAGTGCGTAGGGTCAAGGCTATGATTTTTCCCAGTTGCAATGTACAGCTGTGAAAGTTGGGCAATAAGGAAGGCTGAGTGTCAAAGAATGGAAACCTTTGAATTATGGTGCTGGAGAAGAATCCTGTGAGTCCTTCGGACTGAAAGGTGATCCAACTGGTCAGTTCTAGAGAAGATCAACCCTGGCTGCTCTTTAAAAGGCCAGATCCCAAAGATGAAACTCAAAAGACTTTGGCCACCTCATGAGAAGGAAGGACTCCCTGGAGAAGAGCTGAATGCTGGGAACGATGGAGGGCAATAGAAGAAGAAGGGGGCAGCAGAGAAGGAGGTGGCTGGATGGAGTCACGGAAGCAGTCAGCGTGAGCTTAAATGGACTCCAGAAGGTGGTAGAGGACAGGAAGGCCTGGAAGGACATTGTCCATGGGGTTGCAATGGGTCAGATACGACTTCACAACTAACAACAACAACAACAACAAAAGGGACCACATTACAAAAAAGATGTTGAGACTCTAGAAAAAGTACAGAGAAGAGCAACCAGGATGATTAGGGGACTGGAGGCTAAAACATATGAAGAATGGTTACAGGAACTGGGCTTGGCTAGTCTAGTGAAGAGAAGGACCAGGGGAGACAGGAGAGCAGCCTTCCAATATTTGAGGGGCTGCCACAGAGAAGAGGAGGGCGTCAGGCTATTCTCCAAGGCACTTGAAGGCCAGACAAGGAATAATGGATGGAAACTGAACAAGGAGAGATTCAACCTGGAAATAAGGAGGAATTTTCTGATAGTGAGAACAATCAACCCATGGAACAAAAGTTGCCTTCAGAAGTTGTGGGAGCGCCATCACTTGAGACTTTCAAGAAGAGATTGGACTGCCATTTGTCAGAAATGGTGTAGGGTCTCCCACTTGGGCGGGGGGTTGGACTAGATGACCTACAAGGTTCCTTCCAACTCTATCTGTTATCTGTTATCTGATTCTGGAGTTGGCAGAAGGGGAGGAGGGTGTGGGGATGGAGACCAGACCAGGAAGATGGGAACAGAGAGGGCATCCGAAGGGGTAGAACGCACAATTTCTGTGGCCCTTGATCTTTTTCCTGGTTCCTGTGTTCCATTGGACCATATTTGTGAACTGTGTACTGGCCAAAGAGACCTCATTCAACCACACACACACACACACACACACACACACACACAC
>NW_020716963.1:286271-305750 GCF_900518725.1 Notechis scutatus | reverse complement strand
CTTCCTTCCTTCCTTCCTTCCTTCCTTCCTTCCTTCCTTCCTTCCTTCCTTCCTTCCTTCCTTCCTTCCTTCCTTCCTTCCAACACTTTGTTGGGTTTTTCCGTTTATACACAATACTATTACTAATTGAACAATACTGTGACAATACATATATACATTTACACATCCTATCCACTCTTTCATCCCAATATTTCTAAGTCAAATTAAGGTCTTCTGCTGCCCACCCTGGAGGGTCTGGAGGAGAGAGAAAGTCAGAGGTGCACCTGGCTTTCCTTGCTGCATTCCAGGGAATAACGTGGCCATTTTTATTCCCGATCAGGGAAGAGAGCAACAGGAAGGATGGGGTTTTATTTTACTTTTATTTTTGCTTGAGCTGCCCTGTCCTGTCTCCCTTTCTGCCTTTCGTCAGGGGGTGCAGGGAGGATCTGTCGACTCCGTCTGGAAGAGGAAGATGGATAGGAGAGGAAGTCGGAGGGGGAAGCAAGGCCATTACATAAACAGAGAGGTCAGGGCAGGGCAAATGTTGGGTTTCTCGGCGTCACCCGGCAACGGAGGCATCCAGCAGGACTGCCAAAGACAGCTTCTGCTCAAGGCGTCTCTCGGCCGCAGTGTGTGTACTTGTGTGCACGACAATCACTCACTCACACACACACACACACACACACACACCGGGACAGCCTGTTATATAAGCTCTTCTTCAGAGGGGTGTAAAAGCAGGTCTGCTCTGACCAGGGGAAGAGCGAGCCCAGGGCTTGGCTCTTGGAGGAACAGCCTCAGGATGGGTCACCTACAGCCCTCAGCTTCATGGGGAAAGGCCTCCATGTTCAGGCGGTCAGTTTGAAGACGAGAAGAAAAAAGGCATGAGAAACAGAAGAAGACACAGTGGAGAGAGAGAGAGAGAGAGAAAGGGAGGGAGAGAGAGGGAGGGAGGGAAGGAGAGAGAGAGAGAAAGGGAGGGAGGAAAGGAGAAGGATAGAGAGAGAGGGACTGAGGGAGAGGGAGGGAGGGAAGGAGAAGGAGAAAGAGAGAAAGGGAGGGAGGGAGAGGGAGGGAGGGAGGAAGGGAGGGGGAGGGAAGGAGAAGGAGAGAGAGAGAAAGAGAGAAAGGGAACGAGGAAGAGAGGGAGAGGGAGAGAGGGAGAGAGGGGGGAGGGAGGGAAAAAGAGAGAGAGAGAAATGGAGGGAGGAAGGAAGAGAGAGGGAGGGAGAAAGGGAAGGAGAGAGGAAGGGAAAGCTGTGGGGGGTAGCTGGACTGTCCCGCCCACTTTGGGTTTGGCCCTGCTATCAATAACTTCACACTTATGACCGTTGCAGTATCACCTTGGTGATGTGATCAAAATTCAGGTGCTTGGCAAATGACCCATGTTTATGACAGTTGCAATGTCCCAAGGATCCCCTTTTGTGACCTTCTGATGAGCAAATTCACTTAACGACCACGTTACTGACTTAACAACAGGAGTGATTCACTGAACAACTGTTATGAGACAGGTCATAAAATGGGGCAAAGCTCCCTGAATGAAACGTCTCGTTTAGCAACAGAAATGTTGGGCTCAGCGGCGGCGGGCAAGTCGAGGGTAAGAAGAGATTGGACTGCCATTGGTCAGAAATGGTGTAGGGTGTAGGGAGGGGGAGGGGGTTGGACTAGATGACCTACAAGATCCCTTCCAACTCTGATGATCTCTTATCTGCAACCCGTAATAACCAACTTCGCCTTGCCTTATAAATAATCGTGTTAAATATTTTGCATATGTAATCAGCAAATGATTGCAAGAGAGGCAGAAATGTAACCGCTGCTCTAATTGCCTCTTTGAACTGTCTAGTCAATTAAAGGCCTTCCCTGCCTTGCAAGAGAGAGAGCAATCGCTGGGCTTGATCTATCTCAAGTGGTTTCCAAACAGGGCTGGATTTGCATTGCTTAAAACTGCTTTATGGGGAAAAGCTTTGGGGTCGCGCCCCCCCCAAGAACGCTTCTCAAAGTGGCTCCCAAAACTGTGATTTTTGAAGCGTCTGGAAGAGAAAGGGAGTTGGCTCGATGAATTCAATTCAGAAGAGAGCTGAGAGGGACCTTGAAGATCTAGTCCTAATCAAGAAGAAGAAACTGATCAAAGAGAGAAGCAGCCTAGAACTAAGGAGAAATTTCTTCTTCTTCTTGAAAGCCTCCAGAGATGAAGTTCCCACAACTTCCGAGGGCAATTTCTGTTCCATGGGTTGATGGTTCTCACGGTCAGAAAATTCCTCCTTATTTCCAGGTTGAATCTCTCCTTGTTCAGTTTCCAGCCAATATTCCTTGTCTGGCCTTCAAAGATGCTTTGGAAAACAGCTTGACCCCTTCCTCCTCCCTGTGGCAGCTCCTCAAATATTGGAATGCTGCTATCATGTCTCCCCTGTTCCTTCTCTTTACTATGACTGTAACTTTGTCACTTGTATACTTACAATTTATATTGTCTGTTTCCTAGTATGATTTGATTGCTATTGTACCCTATGACTACCAAGGGTCATATCTTATGATTCTCGACTCTTGACAAATGTCTCTTTTCTTTTATGTATACTGAGAGTATTTACACCAAGACAAATTCCTTGTGTGTCCAATCACACTTGGCCAATAAAGTATTCTTTCTATCTATCTATCTATCTATCTATCTATCTATCTATCTATCTATCTATCTATCTATCATCTATCTATCTATCTATCTATCTATCTATCTATCTATCTATCTATCTATCTATCTATCTATCTATCTATCATCTATCTATCTATCTATCTACCTCTCTATCTATCTACCTACCTACCTACCATATCTATCTACTGTATGTATGTATGTGTGTATCTATCTATCATCTATCTATCTATCTATCTATCTATCTATCTATCTATCTATCTATCTATCTATCTATCTATCTATCTATCTACTAGCCAGGCCCAGTTTCTGCAACCGTTCATCGTATGTTTTAGCCTCCAGCCCCCTAATCATCCTGGTTGCTCCTCTCTGCACTTTTTCTAGAGTCTCAACATCTTTTTAATAAAAATTTCCTGACACTTCGAACAATTAATCAGTGGAACAACTTGCCTCCAGAAGTTGCAAATGCTCCAACACTGGAAGTTTTTAAGAAGAGATTGGATAACCATTTGTCTGAAGTGGTGTAGGGTTTCCTGCCGAGGCAGAGGGTTGGACTAGAAGACCTCCAAGGTCCCTTCCAACTCTGTGACTCTATTCTGTTCTAATCCAATCCCCTGCTCAAGCAGGGGAACTTATGCAATTCGAGGTGAGTGACATAGCACAATATCACAGAGTTGGAAGGGACCTCGAAGGTCATCTAATCCAACCCGCTGCTCAAGCAGGAAACCCTATATAGAATTCCAGACAAATGGCTGTCCAGTCTCTTCTTAAAAACCTCCAGTGATGAAGCACCCACAACTTTTGTATTTTAATAAAATGCAACAGGTGTATATGTGTGTGTGTGTGTTTGTTTGTTTGTGTGTGTGTGTGTTCTCTATGCAGGGTGGCCCACCACTTATAAGGAAAGCATGACCTTTGCCCCCACCCAAAAGTCATGAATCTCTGCTTAAGAACCGAAAAGATGAACTAGGGATGACATGATAGCAGTCTTCCAATATTTGAGGGGCTGCCAACCAAGAAGAGAAGATCAATTTATTCCCCAAAGCAACAGAAGGCAAGACAAGAAACAATAGATGGAAACTCATCAAGGAGAGAAGCAATCTGGAATTAAGGAGAAAATTTTCCCAACAGTGAGAACAATTAATCAGTGGAACGACTTGCCTCTAGAAGTTGCAATTGCTCCAACACTGGAAGTTTTTATGAAGACACTGGACAACCACTTGTCTGAAATGTTATAGAGTCACTTGCTTGAGTAGGGGGTTGGACTAGAACATCTCCACAGTCCCTTCCAGCGCTGTCATTTTGTTATTCCATAAAGGGCAGGCAATGGATCTCAATGCATCTGACTAGCTATGTATTGGTTTTTTTTTATTAAATGTATATGCTGCCCATCTATTAAAGCAACTTTCTTTTCCTCTGAGTTAAAAAAATGTCTGTGTTGACTTTATTGTGCAACCGAGAACTTCCTAGTAGCTTGAGTTACTCAGGTGTTGTCAGAGTGTAGTGGTTAGCGAACAGAAGAGCTATGGGTATAAATCCCCATTCAGTGCTAAGTCTGATTGGTTCCCTTCACACAATAGATTTAAACCAGGGAGCTATTAACCCGGTGAAATCCTCTTTACAGTTAATTTTAGCAGCACACGGAAGTTAGACTTCACACCCAGCAAATGACAGTAAATGACAGATTGCCAGATGTTTAAGCCTTAGTTGAGTTCTTGGATAGACCTGGGAGAAGACTGCTAGTCATGAGTTGGCTGGATTAGAGTCTTTACTGCAGACAAGAATAAAACCTAACACACACAACCATTGATCACTCACAGCAGTGCGTAGAAACCAGAAGCTTGTTCTCTGGGGCTTAAAACTCTAGGTATCTTCTTCCTGTCCTTTCAAATTAACTGATGGGTAGCTTGGCGGCCTTGGGCTGGTTACATAATGGCCTTCTATAGCCAGAGATCTGCTGGTTTCCATCTCACCTGCCCTTACATGGGTACTAGGTGGGTCAAAGGAACGTGGCAGTTTCTCATTGGAGATAGCTTTTAGCCTCACCCCTCTTCCTGCCACCCTGATGGGCACTTAGAACTACACCCAATATTGCACAATATAGATTGACTGCTAGAGAAGAACTGGAACAAATGTTCCCAGTAAATGGAAGTTTTGTCTCTTTACTAAGGCCTCTTAAGATTGCATTCCCCAGTTTGGTCCAGTGGTGGAGGCACTGGGCTAGTAACCAGGAAAAGTGGGAGTTCCAGTCCCACTGAAACGGGGCTAGGATGAAAGTCGGGGTGACTTTGGGCCAATCGCCAGGAGACTGTGAATTCTAGCCCCGCTTTAGGCATAATAGCCAGCTGGGTTGATTTGGGGTCAGTCATTCTCTCAGCCTCGCCCACCTCAAAAAGTTATTGTCGTGGAGAAAATAAGAGGAGGACAGAATATTAGGTACGTTCACAGATTTGAGTTATTTATAAAAATAATACAAGTGGAAGGGGGGAAATTAAGTAAATAAAAAAAATAACAGTAGAATTCTACACTACTAAACTCTAAAGCAGGTGGATAGATTTAAGCCTAAGCCTATCTTGCCACAACTCTTTCCAAACTCATGATTGATTATTGATTTTAGGCTATTCTGTCTTTTTTTTTTTTTTTTTACAGTGGACAGGATTAGAGAATAATGACAGCCACATCCAAGGAGTTGGCCTCTAGACATAACATTCATAAATCTTCCTTCTCTTCCTTTTTGGCAAAGCCCAGCTCTTCATCTGATCCGGTTGCCAGGAAGGCCTAAGTTCCTGGCTGGAATTTGGGTACATTTAAAAAGCAAAAAAACAAAAAAAAAATTACTGGAAGATGTAGATTTGGATAGCCAGGATTCTCCCATCTATAAGATGTGATGAAGAGCTTGCACTTAAGGTTGTTATATAAACAAATGAACAATAATTCCAATTAGTAGAAGCCTTGGATATGCTACAGTAAAAACAAGCACTTTTGCAAGTCCTAATGAGACAGGCAGTTGTCCCCTTTGGCAGCGCTACGAAATCTCCATTGTAGTTAATCAGCAACAGACAAGGTTTACAGTCGCCGTCTTTCCATAATCCCCTACTAACAAGACATGTTTTAATCAGGAGCTACCAAGGCCATCCTATTACTGCTTCCAACTGGGGATGGCCTTTGTCCGTGTTGCATCTGAATATTTTTTTTTAAAAAAAGAATTCAATTGCCCTTTTCTCATTCTGTCGTATTTTTTTAAAGGGCCCTTAGAAAGAGAGGAGAATTTATTTTTTTGTATGTGTATTTTTTTTAAAAAAAAAACAAAACTCCTAACCCTCAATGTTTATGCATCACTCAAATGAGGTATTCCCCCAGGCTGAATTTTGTTTCTAGAAATGATTGCTTGAGTCACTTCATGGTACACCAAGTCCCGTTTCCAATTCATTAGCATGGCCAGGGTAGAATTGTTCGCCTCTGTAATTAGTGTAAGGGTGACTAGATCCTCACAACATTCGGTGACCTGACATTTCCTAAACCCAGTAACAGTCCCGTGGCTTCTTAGAGACTAACCACAAGACAAGGGTCTTTGTTGTTTCCAATGCAAAACAAGGCATAGATTCTCCCTTGGAAGTATCCCATTAAATTAACTCTTAACTTCCATGGACAAACTCATGGCTCTTCCCACCAACCTGGTGGATTCTTAAAACCTGTTGCCAAGCTACACATCCGTGACAATAGAGACAGCTGCTTTTGTGCACCCAATTCTAACTGAAGCCATCAAACAAGCTGATCCGTCGTCCATTGTGTGCCTTGAAATTGGCCAACGTTGGTTTCCCCGAAAAGAGCTTGGAAACGAGGCTGCTGTCCGTGGTGCTGAAAACAACATTCTGCCGGAGCTCCTGGCCAGCCTTTTAGCATTAGAGTGACATTACTAACACAAATATATAGCGAACCAAATCCACGGATGAAGATGGATTACACTGTACTGCCCAGCATTTTTTTCAATTATCTCTTTGTCTTTTAACCCTGGCTACCGTTTGAAAGACCATATGTTTTAAAGTGAAAAAAAATCTGAACCGCATAGAAATGTCAGGCCAGCATTACTGAATCAAATCAAAACTCCATCTTCTTGGTTGTCCTGCATCTTCACATCAGGTGTCCTGAAGACACGAGAAAAGGCAGGAAATAAAATTCAGTGACACACTGTGTGAGGAACCTCTGTGTGTGTGTGTGTGTGTGTGTGCGCGCGCGCGTGTGTGATCTGTTGGGCTTTCTTTGGCTTTATATAATATGTGGACCCGTTTTGAATGAGCAGGCTATGAGAGATGGTCCATTATGGCTTGTTCAACACAATTCTTTTAAACCTCCCTGGTTTTGTGATGCTTGGACACACAATTACTCTGAATATGGTTTCCAGATAATTGAAAAGAATAGCAGCATCCGTCCATTAACTGCCATAAATGCATGCAGTGTGAAGCTCTGCTTTTGTGTGTGTCTGCAGTGTATCCACAGCCTCAGTTTCATTGAGTCATGCCAAATTCTATTCCGAAAGGATGGAAGAAATATGTTCCCTATCCATATATATATATATATATAGGATGGAGATAGGACTATAGCTTTTGTTAGCTTGAGAGTTAAGTCGGGCTTTGCACATATGTCCCTATTTAGATGGACAAAAGTCTTAAAATGGGTTTAACTGAGTATTAGGCTTAAGACACCATCTTTTCTTTTCTTTTAAATGGAAAGAAGGGGCATTTATTTTTGATCTTGTAGCTAAGAGAAGGATGTTTGGAAAGACCTCCCGACAACTGCTACTTCTCTTCTGCATAGCTTGGGTGACCAACAACATTAGTGAGGGCGACCACACCTTTCATATTATTCTCTTCTTCAATATCAGACTCCTGGTACCCAAGCACCCATCAAAGCAAGTTTCATCACTGGTTCAAAAGCACTAATCCAACCATTCATAGAACCACCTGAACAAAAAAGGTTATTCTTATTTTTCACTGAACGGAAAGAAAGCTCCCCTTTGCGAACAAGGCAATTCCTTCCACCCATTTTTACACTGTCTGCAACAGGTCATAGAACCCATTCCCTACTACTTGATTCTTTAATTTAGAGATTAGAAGCATTTCATTTTTCAGCCTCTGCAAACTGCGAGATGCATGGGGCTCCAGTCACTGCTTTCACTGGAGATGCTGGGGATAAAAAAAAAAATATCAATAGCACTTAGACTTGTATACTGCTTCACTGTGCTTTACTGCCCTCTCTAAGTGGTTTACAGACTCAACCTATTCCCCACCACACAAATCTGGGTCCTCATTTTACCCACCTAGGAAGAATGGAAGGCTGAGTCAACTTTGAGTCGGTCAGGATTGAACTGCTGGAAGTCAGTAGAATTACTGCACCACTACAGTTCTTTGGCGCCTTCTTCTCAGACAAGGACCCTAATAGTGAGTTTAGAGTCTTCCCTCATACATATAGAATCTATACAGTACATGTCATATATAGAACAAAAACTTCTTTGTCTCAAGCCCAGCTACTCATTTTCCTTTCATCCAAAGGAAAAGGGACTTGTCTGGATATTTGGTTGTGAAACCTGACATTGTAACCAAGTGGCCCACAGGTTTTCCCAACGATGCAGCAATCCAGCTGTTCACTAAACATCTGTAATCACACACACTGTAGGAGGCGGGTGTGTGAGAGAAGCTTTCTAGAACCGTTGATCTTTCTTCACATTTGGATGTGAGGCATGCGCCAGGAAGCTGTTTTTATCTCCAGTTCAGCTCCCTTCGTTAGCTGAACTTCGGCTAACAAGCAGGAGAAAGCAATGCCAACAGGGTGGCCTTGAGGTCATAAAAACTTCCACTAACCACACAGTGGGAGCAGCTGTGCAGGAATGACAGTGAGAATAAAGAGGGTGGTGGAGTTGGCAAATAAATTTCCCACGCATCTCCAAGTCTTGGGGAAACTTTGTGCATGCCGCTGCTTGGATCTTAGAGGTGAGCAAATGTTATTGGTTGTGTCAAGCATAAATCATGACTGGGGAAAAAAAAAACTCTTTTTTTTAAAGACTGAGGAAATATTTCAGAATGGATATTTCAGAATAGCTTTTCAAGGACTTTTATTCGGTGTAGATCAAACACCAAAATAAGAGTCGGCAGGGAAAGGGAGAGGCAATGTGGCTGTCAGGCTCAACAGCAATAGCACTTAGACTTATATGCTGCTTCACAGGGCTTTCCAGCTCTCTCTAAGTGGTTTACAGAGTCGGTCTCTTGCCCCCAACAATCTGGGTCCTCATTTTACCCACCTTGGAAGGATGGAAGGCTGAGTCAACCTTGAGCCACCTCAGGACTGAACTGCTGGCAGTGGGCAGAGTTTGCCTGCAATGCTGCAATCTAACCACTGGGAAGGAAGGAAGGAGGAAGGAAGGAAGGAGGAAGGAAGGAAGGAAGGAAGGAAGGAAGGAAGGAAGGAAGGAAGGAATAGCAATAATAATAGCAATAGTACTTAGACTTATATACCGCTTTGCAATGCTTTCCAGCTCTCTCTAAGCAGTTTATAGAGTCAGCCTATTTGCCCCCAACAATTTGGGTCCTCATTTTACCCACCTCGGAAGGACGGAAGGCTGAGTCAACCTAGAGCCAGTCAGGATCGAACTGAGGGCAGTGGGCAGAGTTCTCCTGCAATACTGTATTCTAACAGGAAGGAAGGGAAGGAAGGGAAGGAAGGGAAGGAAGGGGAGGGAAGGGAAGGAAAGGAAAGGAAGGAAGGAAGGAAAATAGAAATAGCACTTAGACTTATATACCACTTCACAGTGCTTTTACAGCCGTCTCTAAGTGGTTTACAGAGTCAGCCTCTTGCCCCCAACAATCTGGGTCCTCATTTTACCCACCTTGGAAGGATGGAAGGCTGAGTCAACCTTGAGCCTGATGAGAATCGAACTGCCAAATTGCAGGAAGTCAGCAGAATTATAGTGGTTACTGCACCCTAACCACTGTGTCACCATGAAGCCAAGGTTCCATGGAAGAGAATAGAAATAGCACTTATATACTGCTTCCCAGGGCTTTACAACCCTCTTTAAGCAGTTTACAGAGTCAGCCTCTTGCCCCCAACAATCTAGATTCTAGGTCCTCATTTTACCAACCTTGGAAGGATGGAAGGCTGAGTCAGCCTTGAGCCAGTCAGGATTGAACTGCTGACAGCGGGCAGAATTAGCCTGCCATACTGCATTCTGACCACTGCGCCACCACGGCTTTTAATAAACAAGGAATAAGGAAGAAGATCTCAAGATACACCAAAGCAAACTAAAAAATTTTTATATATCATCAGTTCACATAAGAACATTTACAGGACACAGAAAAGGTCCTGGGTCCAATTGCCAGGGACCCAGATGTTAGAAGATATGGGTGTTGTTTCCTAACAGTGTAGAATAGTTCAAAAAATGATGGCGCTCATTGGAAGTTTTCCAATTCCAACATGTGAAATTCAGCAAGAAGATGCCAAACCAAAGATGTAGATCAAGAGTGCACAACATTTGCTAGGTCAGAGGATGCTCTCAGATCAAGAACAGTTTTGTTCTGTATTTCAAAATATAGTGGGTGGCACCAGAATTAAATTAACTTTGCTTTAATTGACCTTGAAAGTTAATAGAAATCAAATATAGCTAATAGGGAGACACTTCAGTCATGTGCTTAAAAATTGACACTTGGATATGACTTTTGAAGCTCTTGGAGAACTGCAAAGATGCCTTTTTGAAATCCCAAGAGACCTTGGAGGCCCAGGTTGTGAGTTATGGGCTAGATGGACAAACCTGACACTGTACACTTTTTGCCAACTTAAGGTGGTAGGAAACATCTCCCAGTCTTCATAGCTATGAAACTTAAATATCTAGATTTAATATAACAGGAATACCTTAGAAATAAAAACTCATAAACCATAAACCCACAGAATAAAATAAAATAAAATAGAATAGAATAGAATAAGATTTAAATAGAATGGAATGGAATTGAGAATAGAATAGAATAGAATAGAATAGAATAGAATAGAATAGAATAGAATAGAATAGAATAGAATAGAATATAGAACAGAATAAGAAAGGAATAGAATAGTATAGAATACTATAGAATGGAATGGAATAGAATAGAATAGAATAAAATAGAATAGAATAGAAATAGAAATAGAAATAGAAATAGAAATAGAAATAGAATAGAATAGAATAAGATTTAAATAGAATGGAATGGAATTGAGTATAGAATAGAATAGAATAGAATAGAATAGAATAGAATAGAATAGAATAGAATAGAATAGAATAGAACAGAACAGAATAGAATAGAATAGAAAATATGGAATGGAATAGAATATAATTTTTTATTGCCCAAGTTTGATTGGACACACAAGGAATTTGTCTCTGGTGCAGAAGCTTCCAGTGTACATATAAACAGCAAGTAATAGGTCATAAATCATATCTAAAGGTATTTGGGAGTCATGCCTTATTTCTGTATTGTTCCTATTCCAGAATGTCCACAGTTGGGTTTTTTTAATGGAGGCTGCAATTATGAGACTGCAATGCATATACAATAACAGAATAGCAGAGTTGGAAGGGACCTTGGAGGTCTTCTAGTCTAACCACCTGCTTAGGCAGGAAACCTTATACCATTTCAGACAAATGGTTGTCCAATCTCTTCTTCAAAACCTCCAGTGATGGAGGTAATAAGTAACAACTTCTAGAAATGTGTATATAGAAAGATGAATAAGGAAATGTAAAAGACGTCTTGACATTGACATAATGATTTATAAAGTTTTATTTTATGTTTTTAAATTTTGAAAACTAAATAAAATTTAGTTTTAAAAAAGAAAGAAATAGAGACCTAGTCACTACTGACTAGGAAAAGCAAGGAAACATTGCCCTGAAATCACAAAATGTGATTAAATAAGTTGTCTAAGGTTCATTCCTAATGGGAATCTGGGGAAAAAAAAACCTTTATTGACTATTTCTGTGCATATTGATATCATCAGCAGAAATTTTGCTCCAGCCAGATTTTAAAAATCCATTCTGGATCTTTCTGTCAGAAGGTTAACAAGTGCTAATTTAGCTCTGCCTTTTGTTTCAAACGTTGCTTTTTTTCCCCTGCATCAAAACACAAAAGTTTATGCCTGACATTATTTTGCTATTATTATAATGGTGTTTTTTTTTTTTTTTTAAAAAAAGCATTTTAAAAAATTGTGTTGCTCCATCCAGGTGCAAAAAATGTTATAGAGGGTACAAAAGAACGGTTTTTCTGACTCCAGAAAATTATCAATTGTTTTCGCTTGTTGTTCTCATAAACAAATATTTTATCTCCTTCATGAAAATCTTCTTGCTGATTTGAAGGCGTCTCTTTTGTGTCCCTGCCTAACCTTACCTTGCCAAATAAATTTGCAGCAGTAATTTATTTCTTTAGTACGGGGTTTTGAAAGATTTGTCATTTTGGCTCCCTTTCTTGAAATCAGATGACTGCTAGCAGGAACAGGCTGCACGTTGCGTTAAGTTGCCATTTGTTTTACCTTGTTTGGTGAGACCACCAAGTTTCATGTATTGAATAAAATAGAATAACAGAGTTGGAAGGAACCTTGGAGGTCTTCTAGTCTAACCCCCTTGCTCAGGAAGGAAACCCTATACCATTTCAGGCAAATGGCTGTCTAATCTCTTTTTGAAAACCTCCAGTGATGAAGCATCTATAACTTCTGAAGGTAAGTTGTTTCACTGGCTAATTCTTCTAACTGTCCGGAAATTTCTTCTTAGTTTTAAGTTCTTAGTTGTAGGTCGCTTCTCTCCTTGATTAATATTGTGCAAAGCCATGGTTTCTTTTAAACTATAGTTTATCGGACGTAATACTAAACTGTGCATGTGAAAACTCTTGTGGCTGAATTCACATCTATGCTGAGCCAATTTTAACAGCCCACCGTTTTGCAAATAAGTCATTGTTGGCTGGCTTTGCACATCGTCGCATTGAGACCTAATGATGTTTTGATCTAGTTGGGTAGCTGTAACATGCTGAAACAAAGCACGGTTTGTGAGTCATTCTTCTCCCAAACCAACCATGACGGTGTCATGCCCCTGTCGGAGTCTGAATCCAAGGAGGAAGACGAACAGCTGACAGGGAGTGGGAGTGTGGCTCTATTGGCTGTGGAAGAGGCTGGGGAATGGCAAAGTCCGGCTGGGCAGAGCAGGGGAGAGGGAATTCGGAGGAAGACTCAGGCCCACCCCCTCTTCATCCTAGGGCACGCAGGGAGGAATGGAGAAGGGAGCAACATGGGTTGCATGGCTTACGGGGGAGGAAAGGGCCCTGATTCCCTTCATTAGCTACAGCTGGGAATACAGTGTATAAAAAAAGGCAAGCTGCGTGCAGCATGCTGTTGGGAGCAAACATGAACCTATCTTGTATTGTCGTGGCTTTTCTGTGTTCCTGGCATCTTCCCAACTGTGTGAGTTTTGCCGTGCTTTCAAGTCTGAAATTCTTGCTCCTGCCCTGCCAAACTAGTTCAGTTTGGCTTGTTTGGACTTTAAGTTACAGTTTGTGTGTACCTTGTTTTGGATTGAATTTTCTGCACTTAAAGGCTGTTTCTGGGAGAGTTTTTCTCCAGCCAGAAGGTAACCTGGATATTGGGGGCAAAGTTGGAGGTAATAAAGGGACTCTTCTTGCCTTTGTGCCACACCCCTTTGGGTCATCACAGCCAGGCTTAGCACGATTCAAGCTTAACTGGAATGTAAAACTCTTGATTCAAATATTTGCTTCCACTTCCTGGTGTCCAGATAAACCTCTTTCACCCCATCATCTCACCTCATCGCTTCACCAGAAATTCCAAGCACTGCCCAGGCAGTGCTTGAATTACAACAGTTTCTTTAGTGACTGTTACAATGGCAAACAACTCAGGACTATTTTTCACACCCCGCATTCGCGTGATTGACATTCCAATGCTCGGCAATGGACTCACATTTATGACGATCACAGGGTCCCAGAGTCATGCCATTTCCCCTTTTGCGACCACCTGACCAGCAAAGTCCATGGGGAAGCCAAGATCTGCTTAACAACCTAAGTGACTAACTTAACAAGGGCAGGGATTCGCTTCACAACGGTGGCAAGGAAAGGTCATCAAATGGGGCAAAACTCACTGAACAAATGCCTTGCGTGGCAAGATGGAAATTTTGGTCTCGTGTGGTCGTAAGTCGAGGACTGGGACATTTTTCATCAAAAACGTGTTTTCTTACCACCAGAAAATCTCTCTCTTTTTTTTCTCTTTTTGTTTGTCTTTCTGATTTTGTTTCTCTTTCTTTTTCCCTCTCTCTCTCTCTCTCTTTCTCTCTTTCTTTCTTTTTCTCTTTCTCTCTCTCTTTCTTTTTCTCTCTTTCTCTTTTTCTCTCTCTTTCTTTTTCTCTCTTTCTCTCTCTCTTTCTCTCTCTCTTTCTTTCTCTCACTCTCTCACTCTCTTTTTCTCCCTTTCTCTCTCTCTCTCTTTCTTTTTTTTCTCTCTCTCCCCCTCTCTCTGTCCCTTCCTCCCTCTCCCTCTCTCTCCACCATCTCGGTGTAGCTCTGCCACGTCTTGCTGTAGCCTTAAGAAATTAATACGACTGGCGCGGCTTTCATCACCTCTTCCTTCCTCCTGACAAAGTACACAGTGCCAGATTGCTCTGACCTTCCCTTTAATAACATTTGCCCAGGATGTTGACATGAGTGACAGGGAGCCACTCCGGTGGAGGCTTTAGTTATTAGATCTGTGAATACCCACCGAAGCTACATGATGGAGCGTCTTCATCTGCTCCGACTCTCATGGTGGAGGAAGGAGGGAGGGAGGGAGGCAGCACCTTCTCCTTTCCTCCTGCAATATCCTGTATCAGGACATTGTACAAACAATGAGAAGCTAAGTCCATATTCCAGGACAGGCAGACTCTGTACCTGACGCAGAGCACAGCAATATAGCTGCCTCCCTCTCCTCCTCTGCACAAACCCCACTTCCTTCTAACACTGATGATGTTACCTGGTTGGGTCATGAGACACCTGCAAGAAAACAACCAAGTTCAGAGGAGCACTAACAATCCCCCAGTTCTCCTCCTCCTCCTCCTCCGTTCTGTGGGCGTGGCTTGATGGGCATGATATGGTTTGGTGGGCGTGGCAGGGGACGGTTACTGCAAAATCCCCATTCCCTCCCCCACCCCACTAACCTGCTTTCCAGCTCCGTTCTCATGTGCTGGGCAACCAAAGAAGACCCAGCTGATCAGCTGGGACTCAATGGGAGGCAGAGGATAGATGGGGTTGGTGGGGCCAGTCAGAGGTGGGATTTGCTGGTTCTCTGAACTACTCAAAATTTCCACTACCGGTTCTCCCAGAATTGGTCAGAACCTGCTGAATTACCACCTCTGCATGTGAGTCTTTCCAGCTCCCATTCCATGCTTTCAAAGAAACAGTAACTACGATTCTGTTGCTATTAATTAAAATGGCAGGTCCCCCCAGGGTTATGACCTTAAAATCTAGATTGCTTTGCTTCTGTAAACCCCAGTGCCATGAAGCTAGAGGGAAGTCGAGAAGAGAAGAAAGGCAGTTTGGGGGGGGGAAATAGGTTGCAGAATAACTCTGGACCCCCTAGGTACTCGGGGGCGGTGGGGGAAGAGGGGGGGCTTGTGAATCCACTTCCGTTCGGCTCCGTGGAACTGAGAAGCTTAGGTGGGGGGGCTCCTTGTTACAAATGTCACATTTACATAAACTGACTTAACGGGGAATGTTAAAATGCACCGGATTATGGGAACCCTAAGGTTTACGTGGCAGCTTGGGATGTAGGGTGGAAGGCTGGAGAGAGAAAGATTGCACTGGCAAAAAAAATAGAGCAGTCACAAGGCGCCTACTCAACGGTTAAGCTATGAGCGCACATGCACTGTCTGTGGAGCACAACAGGCCGTTCTGAGTAGGGTATGTGCACCCACCAGGCTGTTGCCCTGGGGATAGCCACATTTCATGGTGTCTTCCCCGCAGGCAATTCCCCTGCCTTTCCCCAGACCTCCTTATTTGCAAGCCTGAAGAGATCCACCGGAAACCAGGCGAATCTATCTGAGTTCCCTGGCTGACTTCACACATTCCCGGGTTGTTGTGGTTTTCTCTTTTCCTTTTTGCACCGCAACGATAAGCGCAGATGATTATGGTTACTTTGGCAGCAGGGGGCTTCCTGCCAGACGTCTGAACGCCCCCCCCCCAAAGCAGAAATCGTAAATGCGTAGAAGATGCACGCTTTCTGAGCAGGGAACGATATCGCAAAGTGCCTTCCCACCCGCAGTCCAGGATGAGTGAATCAGGTGGGTCTGCTCACCACCTCTGCGTGTGAGTCTTTCCAGCTCCTGTTCCATGCTTTCAAAGTAACAGTAACCACGATTCTGTTGCTATTAATTAAAATGGCAGGGCCAACGCAACAACAACAACAATAACACAACGACAACCAAAACTCGAGCTGTTCTCGTTCCTGCTTGTAACTGAAGAAGCGAGAATGAATTCCCCAATCGTGGCAACTCCTTTGACTTGGATAATCCTCCTGTCTCAACATCTAGCTCTCCTTTGCCTCCTCTTCTGTTTGATTTTATTTCTCCTTCTCAATGAAGCACACAAAATGATGTTGGACTAAAGCATTACTCCATGACTGGGCCTGTCATCCATCTCCTTCTCATTAGCAGGAAAACAGGAAGCCATCAATTGAGTCATCCATGCAGCTTCTGGGACACACTGAACGTGAAATTCCGCAGAGTTGCTTTCTTCGCTCCAAAGAAATATGTTTTTAAACACCTCGGTGCGTTTCCCTTTCAACATGTGGCCTCGGCCCAGTTGGGTGTGGGCTACCACCTGGAGGAAAGGGTCCTCAGACCAGCTTAAAGGTCTCCTTATATCTGCAGCAACCTTCTTGAAGCAAAGCCTGGGGGGAAAAATTCAGTCCTGAGCAGCGGTTCCGTATGCTGCCTTCATTTCCACACGGGAAGAAAAGCAGGGTAAATCCAATAAATAGACAGACGACAATCATCAATATAGCGTGTACTAGCCTGCCATGGAAAGGAAGGCACCAGAGATCGGGAACTCAGAAAAAGAATTATGAACAAGAATAGAAGGACCTTGGAGAGCTCCCCGCAAACCATTCAGGTTGAGATAATTTTCAGCAAGAGAGCCTGTGATCAACTGTGATTTGAAAGATTGGCAAGGCCTGCGGTTTCTTAAGCAAATGTACCCTGGCTTTCTCGGTCTGACGGTAAGAAGAAAGATCGTGTTTTTCCATCAGAGGAAAAGTGGTTTTCCAGTGAAACCGGTCTATCAGGGCAACCTGGTCTACCTAAATATAGGACAGACCGTACAGCTTCTGTTTTCACCTTTCTGCCCCAATCCAGGAGCCTCCGCAGGCAATAGCTTTCACGACAAACTATTATTTTTGTGCTGAATTTATATTTAACAATGAAGAAATAAAGGGAGACCAATATAGATCTATTTCAAGCTACTTAGCTCTTGTCAGCTTGCCATACAGATAACAGATAACAGATAATCAGAGTTGGAAGGGACCTTGTAGGTCATCTAGTCCAACCCCCTGCCCAAGCAGGAGACCCTACACCATTTCTGACAGATGGGAGTCCACTCTCTTCTTGAAAGCCTCCAGTGATGAAGCTCCCACAACTTCGGAGGGCAAGTCATTCCATTGAATATGGAATAAAAGAGTTGGAAAGGGCCTTGTAGGTCATCTAGTCCAACCCCCTGCCCAAGCAGGAGACCCTACACCATTTCTGACAGATGGGAGTCCAATCTCTTCTTGAAAGCCTCCAGTGATGAAGCTCCCACAACTTCTGAAGGCAACTTCTGTTCCATGGGTTGATTGTTCTCCCTGTCAGAAAATTCCTCCTTATTTCCAGGTTGAATCTCTCCTTATTCAGTTTCCATCCATTATTCTTTGTCTGGCCTTTGGGTGCTTTGGAAAATAGCTTGACCCCCCCCCCCCTCCTCTCTATGGCAGCCCCTCAACTATTGGAACACTACCCTCTCTGGGATTCAAGTAACCCTGGTTCGAATCCCAGAAAGGATACGACTAGCTGTGACGAGAGCGAAATATCTTGAAATAGATCTATACTAGTCTCCCTTTATTTCTTTGTTGCTAAAAAAATATAAATGCAACACATCAGAGGAAAACTTCCTTGAGGTTTTGAAGGCCAAATGAGCAGGAAAAAGAGAGAATGGGAGAAAGAGAAGGGGTAAAAGAAAAGAAAACAGACGAGTATATCAGTCAGTCAGTCAATCAATCCATCAATCAATAACATTTATTTGATCAACCACCAGCAAAATTTTAAAAAGTATGACTACCAGTGATCGAATTCAGGAGCCAGGCAATATGTAAAGATTAACAATCAGCGCCCCAAACTGGGTTGTCGGAAGTGAATGGACAGCCAAAGTAATTAATTCTGCAATGGTCTGGAACTTCATCTATTCAAGCACACAGAATGGAAGGCATTGATTCATCTCTAGATGAATTTCCCAGACAACCTTCAAGGGCAACTTCTATGCAACACATTCGAGTAATCTAACCTAGACATTATCGGAATATAGATTGGGGCGGCCTTTCTTCTAAAAAGATACAACTGATGAACTCCTCACACTAAGCCTCTCCGAGAAAAGGTGCAGGTAAGAAACCTGGAAAATTAGATGTAGAGAAACTCCCAAGAGGCAAGACTTAACATTGTCCAAAGGAGTAGAGTCTTACTCGGAATTGCTTTTTGCTCTAATTCCTTGGACTAGAGACGTATTTGTACGGAAATAAATCTATTTTGTCAAGATCCACCTTCGTTTTGTTAGCTTCATGCAGCTGACTTGAGTGCAGAGAGCAAATTCCTTTACCCATTTCTGTGAAAAATAGTGCCCTGCCACTACAGTTTAGTTACTATCTTGAGTTACGTAACTACAACCTTCCTGAGTTAACTCTTTCGATGAGTTCTCTCTGTCGCCTGTAGGGACCTGGCGAATTTTTATTTTGGGGCGGCTATTTCCAATGACTTGACATCCTCCAGATAAATTGCCTGACTGCAAACAGAAAGGAACAGGCTAATGATGGAGCAATTCAAGTTGCCATAGTTGCAGGAGTGAACAGGAAGCAATTAATTATAAGAGCAGAAACCCCCTTCGTGAGGGAAGAAGCTTTCTCAACGTCTTCCAACTGCATTTTGAAGTTCCCTTCCCTTTCCCCTCTTTTCCCCTCTTTCTTTCTTTCCCCAAAATCAAGTCCAACAAAAGAGGATGACAACATGGGAAAGACTCGCTTATGATTGGTTGGAAATGACATCACCCAATATCTCCATGAGTGAATAAGGAGTGGCAATTTCAGAAATCGGAACAGCCACAGAGACCCTCCGTATGGAGACAATCAGCAGGCACTTAATTTTTGTTTTCTAGTTTTCTTTCTTTCTTTCGTTCATTCATTCAGTCATTCATTCTCTTTCTTTCTTTCTACCTCACTTCCCTTCCCCTTCCTTCCTTCCTTCCTCCCCTCCCCTCCCCCTTATTCCCTCTTTCCTTCCTTCCTTCTTTCCTTCCTTCCTTCTTTCCTTCCTTCCTTCCTTCCTTCTTTCCTTCCTTCCTTCCTTCTTTCCTTCCTTCCTCCCCTCCCCTCTCCCTTATTCCCTTTCTTTCTTTCCTTCCTTCCTTCCTTCCTTCCTTCCTTCCTTCCTTCCTTCCTTCCTTCCTTCCTTCCTTCCTCTCTTCCCCTTCCCCCTCCTTCCTCTCTTCCCTTCCCTTCCCCTTCCTTCCTTCTTTCCTTCCTTCTTCCCCTCCCCTCCCCCTTATTCCCTCTTTCTTTCTTTCCTTCCTTCCTTCCTTCCTTCCTTCCTTCCTTCC
>NW_020716963.1:214101-227063 GCF_900518725.1 Notechis scutatus | reverse complement strand
GAAGGAAGGAAGGAAGGAAGGAAGGAAGGAAGGAAGGAAGGAAGGAAGGAAGAAAGAAAGAAAGAGGGGGAGAAAGTGAAAGAAAGAAAGAAAAGAAGAAAGAAAGAAAGAAGAAAGAAAGAAAGAAAGAAAGAAAGAAAGAAAGAAAGAAAGAAAGAAAGAAAGAAAGAAAGAAAGAAAGAAGGAAGAATGAAGGAAGGAAGAATAATTAAAACAAATGAAACATTACCATTATTTGCAAAAGCAGCTATGAAGGTTTTAACTGACCTGGTTAAGGAGGCTAGGTAAACAACTTCCTAAAAATGTATATATGGTGCCTTGGGGTGCAACTTGCTTTGGGCCCTATTCATCCTAGAAGAGCTATTTAGATCTGGACTATTTTCCTCAGTTCCTCAGCCATGGACCTTGGCAAGTGGCATTTTTGTCACTCATTCCCTAACATTTTCCACCGACACATGACTAGAAAAACCCTGTGCCTTCTCAGGGAAAAAAAGAGGTGCGAATCCTGCCTCCCATCTCTCAGGGATGCTCAGAGAGAGTTATTTGGCAAGAGAATAATGGAATAACAAAATTGGAAGGGACCTTGGAGGTCTTCTAGTCTGACCCCCTGCTCAGACAGGAAACCCTATACCATTTCAGACAAATGGTTGTCCAATCTCTTCTGAAAAACCTCCAGTGTTAGAGCAGTCACAACTTCTGGAGGCAAGTAGTTCCACTGGTTAATTGTTAGGGTTGGATCAGTGGTGGGATTCAATTTTTTTTACTACCGGTTTCTGTGGGCGTGGCTTGGTGGGCGTGGCAGGGGAAGGAGAGTGTAAAATCTCCAGTCAGAGGCGGGATTTGCCGGTTCTCTGAACTACTCAACATTTCCGCTACCGGTTCTCTAGAACTGGTCAGAACCTGCTGAATACCCACCTCTGGATACTTCCATCTGTTCTAGAAGCCTCCCTCCAGAGCTAACAATTCAACAACTTCATGGCCAGAACTGAACCCGAAACCTAAGGTGATCCAAGGAGATACATGTGTTGTGGCCTGCCGGCGGCTGACGGAGCCGGAGCCGGAAGCAGAGTCAGACAGTAGTGAGGAGGTTGGGGAGGAACCTGGGCCAGTTTTGGAGGCTGAGGAAGGCTCGGACGAGGGCTCTGCATCAGAGGCAGAGATGGGGTCAGTGCAGGCTGGCAGTCATCAGCTGCCTTTGGGCTCAGACAGCAGGGAGGCCGGGGAGCTTCTGGAACCAGTTCCCTGCCTGCGCATGCGCAGGGCTAACAGAAGACAAGAACAATTGAGAAAGCGGGGTCGACTCAGGAGTAGGGTCACATCTCAGAGATTATGGGCCCCTCCCATAGGACATAAAATAGGAGCCCATAAAATGGGACGTGCGCTTTTGCAGGAAGCAATTATTAGTTCCGGTCAAGTTTTGGGAAGTATCACGTGACATTGGGAGGGTGGGGGGAAATCATGAAGCTTATTGGTGTAATTCTGTAGCTGGGCCTAACATGTCAAGCTGTTGGGTATTTAATAGAATAACAGAGTTGGAAGGGACCTTGGAGGTCTTCTAGTCCAACCCGTTGCCTAGGCAGGAAACCCTACACCACTTCAGACCAATGGTTGTCCAATCTCTTCTTAAAAACCTCCAGTGTTGGAGCATTCACCATTTCTGGAAGCACGTTGTTCCACTGATTAATTATTATAACCATCAGGAAATTCCTCCTTAGTTCTAGATTGCTTCTCTCCTTGTTAGTTTCCATCCTTTGCTCCTTGTCTTGTCTTCAGGTGCTTTGGAGAATAGCTTGACTCCCTCTTCTTTGGGGCAGCCCCTTAGATACATTGGAACACCTCTATCATGTCATCCCTAACCCTCCTTAGTTTGCTAAACTCAATAACAAAAGAGAAACTTCCGTAATCCTAGAGATCTAGAATCCCTGTGGATTCCTTTCTTGGTATCGCTGTCTATCTCCCAAGTGTGCAAATGAGGCCCAGACTTATTCATATCTCCAATTTAATTAGTTGTGCTGGTTTTATTACAGATATTGGCTTTTTTTTAAAAAAAAAAAAAAACCACAATAATTTGGATTTATGCTTTAAGTCATCAAGAGGTTTGGAATTTCCAAGTAAATCCAGAAGAAAGCATGTCAACCCAGCCACTCATTTATTGTCCCGGTGAGGTTTCTAACCCTTCTGAATTGACTCAAAGATATCGGCTTCAGTCCATCAAACTGATGAGACCTTTTGACGTGAAGTTTTAAGCCCAAGAGATGATTCCTCTTTAAACCGATTCTTTGCATGGAATATTTGCAAAGCGCTAAGATTTTCCATTGTTTTTCAAAAATGCAAGCAAGGAGAAGAATGGAAGGAGAGAGATAATCCTAAGAGACCTTATCTACCTTCTCTGGCAGTGGTGGGGTTCAAAGTTTTTTACTACCGGTTCTGTGGGCGTGACTTGGTGGGCATGGCAGGGGAAGGATACTATAAAATCTCCATTCCCTCCCCACTCCTGGGAGACGTTTACTACAAAATCCCATTCCCTCCTCACCCCACGAACCGGCTTTCCAGCTCCGTTCTCCTGTGCTGGGCAACCAAAGAAGACCCAGCCAATCAGCTGGGACTCAATGGGAGGCGGAGAATAGATGGGGGCGGGGCCAGTCAGAAGTGGTATTTGCCGGCTCTCCAAACTACTCAAAATTACCGCTACTGGTTCTCCAGAACTGGTCAGAACCTGCTGAATACCACCTCTGTTCTCTGGGAAATAAATCTGGCTGTCAGGATTCCAGAAATCGCCCTAATTAAATCATGATTCTCAAGCCAAACTTCAAAAAACGTCAAAGGATTCATTAGAGGCGGCATACTGTTGCTACCCTATATAAAACCAACTCTGGCATATGTCATTTACAATCCCCTGTGACCCCGTTTCTCCCCTTCCTCCCTAGGTGTGTCATAAATCAGATTCTCCAATTGAGCACATTCACAGGCTGGGTGTCATCATTCATGTTCTCCAATTAAATATATTCATGGGCAAAAACTCTGGTATTTTAGTTACAATCTTTTAAAGATAAGAGTTGGAATGTACTTTCACTACCCCCTTTTTTATGGCAACAACTAAAACAAGCATAGGAATGTTTTATGAGTTGACCCTGATTATGTCCTGAGAGAGAGAGAGAGAGAGAGAGAGAGACCAACTAAATAGGTGGTGTCCTCTCAGGTGTAGAATTTATCTCCAGGAATATCCTTTGGGTGCTCCTCCAAAATTGCATGGTTGTAGATGACAGAAGAGGAAAATTATTAAATTCATGCAACCCTTTTCACTCCACTCCACTTGCATTGTAGGCAGTTGTGGGATTCAAAAATGTTTACTACTGGTTCTGTGGGCGTGGCTTGGTGGGCGTGGCTTGGTGGGCGTGGCTTGGTGGGCATGCCAGGGGAAGGATACTGCAAAACCTCCATTCCCTCCCCACTCCTGGTGGAAGGCTACTGCAAAATCCTCATTCCCTCCCCACCCCACTAACCTGCTTTCCAGCTCCGTTCTCCTGTGCAGGGCAACCATAGAAGACCCAGCCAATCAGCTGGGACTCGGGAGGCAGAGAATAGATGGGGTTGGCGGAGCCAGTCAGAGGTGGGATTTGCCGGTTCTCCAAACGACTCAAAATTTCTGCTACCGGTTCTCCAGAACTGGTCAGAACCTGCTGAATACCCACCTCTGCCCCATTCCCTCCCCACCCCACTAACCTGCTTTCCAGCTCCGTTCTCCTGTGCAGGGCAACCATAGAAGACCCAGCCAATCAGCTGGGACTCAATGGGAGGCAGAGAATAGATGGGGTTGGCGGAGCCAGTCAGAGGTGGGATTTGCCGGTTCTTCAAACGACTCAAAATTTCTGCTACTGGTTCTCCAGAACTGGTCAGAACCTGCTGAATACCCACCTCTGCCCCATTCCCTCCCCATCCCACTAACCTGCTTTCCAGCTCCTTTCTCCTGTGCAGGGCAACAAAAGAACCTGCTTTCCAGCTCCGTTCTCTTGTGCAGGGCAACCAAAGAAGGCCCAGCCAATCAGCTGGGACTCAATGGGAGGCAGAGAATAGATGGGGTTGGCGGGGCCAATCAGAGTTGGGATTTGCCGGTTCTCCAAACGACTCAAAATTTCTGGTACCGGTTCTCCAGAACTGGTCAGAACCTGCTGAATACCCACCTCTGATTGTAGGTAGTTCTCAACTCACAATCACAGTTGGGGCAAACCATCGTTAAGCAAGTTGCACCGGATTTTACCATATTTTGCCAGTTCGTTAAGTGAACCACTGCCGTGGTTAAGTGAACTCCGCTTCCTCCAGTGACATTGTTTGTTGGAAGCTGGCTGGGAAGCGAGCAGAGGGCTACCCCAAAGTGCTGCAATGGGTACAGCTAGTCCTCGACTTATGACAGTTCATTTAGTGACCGTTCGAAGTCACACTTATGATCGTTGCAGCCTCCTCATGGTCACGTGACCCCAAAATTCAGACTTTTGGCAACGGACTCATCTTTATGACAGTTGCAGCGTCCTGGGGGTTTGTGTGATCCCATTTTGCGACCTTCCGACAAGCGAAGTCCAAGCCTGAATCACTTAAACGGTTCCAGATTCACAGACTCAACTTCAGTTGCTAACTGAGCAACTTCAGGGATTCCCTTTAATGATTGGGGCAAGAAAGGCAGTAAAATAGGGCAACACTCACTTAACAAAAGCCTCGCTTAGCAACGGAGATTTCGGTCTCAATTGAGGACGTACGTCGAGAGCCAACTGCAGTGAATACTGACCAGTGGCCCAACACCTGGTTTTTATTTTTATTTTTTTATTAAACATAACAATTAAAAAAAACATGGAATGTAGTGGAACTATTTTGACATAACTTTTGGTCATCAATCTAGTGAAATATAATAGAATATAGATCTTATATACATTTATACATACATACATACATACATACATACATACATACAACACACACACACACACACACATATACATTTATTCCTTATTTACATCTTCCAACATTCTTAGTATTATTTAAGTCTATGATCACAGATGTCCTCTTAACAATTCTTTTCAATCTTAAACCCTTTCTTTCGGTCCCCATCAATAGTAAAATCTATTCCAAATCATGTAATATTCCAATTCATCCTTATTTTTCATCTCTAGTGTTAGCCTATCCATTTCAGCACAAGTCAAATTTTTATTTATTACTTCAAATGCTTTCTGTCCCAGAAAGGATCAAAGACATGAAGGAACATCTGAATCAAAAGACTTGTGATGACCCAGGGTGGGATACAAAACAAACACAGTCACAGAAAACAGGGGAAGCCCCTTTTATTCCTTCACTTTGCTTCCAAGCTCTGAATATTCTTGACAGAAGACAAAAAACTCCCACACAAACAGTTACAAGAAGAAAGAAAAAACAACACAAACCAGGCAAGAGGACGCTGGAGGACATCCACAGATAACACACACTGGGAAGGATGCCAAACTCAGAGAGGAACCATAAACTAGAGATATTTCCATGCTTTGTTTCCAGCTTTTGCCAGTACACGGGTCCATACTGCTATTCAGTTGTCACAGTTGCAGCCCATGAAGAGGATCAAGGCCTTCTCCTCCCCAGTAGACCATGTCTCTCCCTTATCCGCTTGTCCCTGCGTGCCCTAGGATGGATAGGGGATGGGTCTGGGTCCTTCTCTGACTGTCCAGCCGGCCTCTGCCCTTCCCCAGCCTCCTCCACAACCTCCGGAGCCACACTTCCACTCCCTGTCAGCTGTTCCTCCTCTCCCTCAGAGTCAGCCTCCACCAGGGACATGACAACCTCTGTATTAAACATTTCCAACATTTTAGGGATTGATTTTTATACATCTTAGCCAGCTCCCAACACCTGAATTTTAATCACATGACCATGCAGCTCCGGGGGCCTAGAGATGGCACTTTCGCCTCACAATCAGGAGGCTGTGAGTTCGATCCAAGGTAGAGGCTAACATTTGGAATAGACTCTCCTGCTCTAGCGGGGTGGGGGGGTGGGGTTGAACTAGATGACCTCCAAGGTCCCTTCCAACTCTGTTATTCCATGAGATGGTCGTATGTGTGAAGACGGGTGGTCAGTCACTTTTGTCAATGCTGTTCTAACTTTGAAGAGCCGCTAGAGGAACGATTGGGACTTGAGGGTTGCCTGACCCCCTCAAATGGAAATGAAGAGAAACACGTTTGGTTTGTCCTCTTGGTCAAAGACAGTTTATTTATTTATTTTCCATAAAAGAAAATAATATTCCCAAAGGACAGCAAAAACCGTGCTGTTTTCAGCTACAAACTTTTAAGAGGATCTCATGGGAGGCTATTTCTCCCAGTCTGGAACTAGCGATCTCCTTTGTTTGAGGGAGAGGACTCTGCGATAGTAGATTCCCCCAGGGATCGCTTAGACTTAGAGACATCCAGAGTAAACGATCCCCAACTTGCGGCAGGTGCAAAAACCTCCAAACCTTGCAAACTCAACTGGATCTCTCCCTCTATATATGCAAAAAAAGAAAAATTGGAGGAGGGAACCAAAGTCCCAGTAGAGACACAGCTTTTTCATCCTCTTTGCTAAACTTTTGGCTGCTGCCTCCTCGCTCAATCGTTGTTATTATTATTTCCCCCGTCTCTCTGCCTGTTACTTCTGCTTTCTTTCTTTCTTTCTTCTTTCTTTCTTTCTTTCTTTCTTTCTTTCTTCTTTCTTTCTTCTTTCTTTCTTTCTTTCTTTCTTTCTTTCTTTCTTTCTTTCTTTCTTTCTTTCTTTTTCTTTTTCTTTTTCTTTTTCTTTTTCTTTTTCTTTTTCTTTTTCTTTTACAAAAGTTTTATTGAGTCAATTATTAAAAACAGTGGATGTGGTGTAATCGTCCTGACAATCCTGTTTGTCATACAGGTTATGGCATAGAGTACATGTTTTTTATACAATATTTTCTATTTCTAATTCATCCGTTCTGCCAACCCTACTTTCTTTTGGCTCTGGGTCCTTCCTTTTTCCCCCCACCACCGGTAGAATGTGTCCCATACTTTACAGTATCCTGTCTCATCTTTGCCTTTCATTTCCAAAGTTAATTTATCCACCTCAAGCGCTGCTTCTGCTTTCTTGGCTTCACCTGCGCTTTCCTTCTTTTTGAAGCCTTGCTGTTTTGGTTTAAGGTTTTGGTTACTTTTTTTTTTTTTTGAATTTTTAGGGATTGCAAACTGCCCTGGAGCCATCGTCTGGCTGCAAGGAGTTGAGGGGGACAGAGGGAAGGCAGGAGCCATTCCAAAAAGGCATGAGTGGCCTTTCAACCTCAGCAGCTCACCCCCAGGCAAGGAGGAAGGGGAAAGGGTTGCCAGATGCTCCGGAGAGGAGCTACAAACTCAGATACTTTAAGGTAGTTGTGTGTGCCTGCTAGGACTGGTTGCCTGCCTGCCTGTGAGTCAGCAAACAGGCGTTGTTCCTGCAAATTGTTGTGTGAGAGAAAAGTTGCCTCTCCACACACCCCGCACCCTCCTTGCTCCTTCTTGCACAGCCATTCGTTTCCTGGTATCTCCAAGGGAGCAATTGTCATCCTCCCTGTCTCAAAACCCCCCCCTAGAAACAGCAGATACAAACCTGGGATCCTGTTCACAGCAACAGGAGCAATGCCTGTCACCATAGCAACAACCAATCAGGCGCCGCCTCGCCGCAGCATCCGATAGTGATCAGGCCACCACCTGTAACAGGGCTAGCCGAAAGCTTTTACTTGACTTCTCGGCTGCCTCCTCTCCCTTTCCCTGAATCTGGACCGGTTTGAATTTACTCCCAAGCAAGTTCCCTGCTCCGTTTCCATTCCAGAACTTCCAAAACCTGGCTGGGAAGCAGTTTTCCCTCTGGGTGTAAAAGATATGTTGGCTCAAGTCTTATCCTGGACTGCAGGAAAGGCTCCTGGCTGGAAGTCTTTCTTGGACCTTCTCCATCTCATCCTCCTAGTTCTTCTTCAAACTTTGGAGAGCAAGGAGCCCATTTTGAACAGGTTGCAGGTTGCACAAAGCAGATGTGGGTGAAGTGAGTTCTAGTGCTTCAGGGACCCCACCACAGAGCTTTCCCTCCTACCAACCATCCCCCTTCACTCCTTCACTGCCACCCTTGACTTCAGTTGAGTCGTTTGTAACTGTCTCTATCCATCCTCTCAACTTTCATCTGCGTTGTTTTAAAAAGAGAGAGCCAGTTTGGTGTAGTGGTTTTAAGGCACTGGCCTAGGAACCAGGAGACTGGGAGTTCTAGTCCAGCCTTAGGTAGGAAAGCTGGCTGGGGTGACTTTGGGCCAATCAACAGGATGTAAATAATTGGGCATGAAAGCCTATTACTTCAATATTAACCAGCTAATAGTTCAACTTTAAAAGGGGAGAACAGTGATGGCTTGCTGAGATTAGGGTAACGGAGGTAGATCGGAGTTTGTTTTGCAGCTAATCTGCTTTTATGGAAGAGTTGTCTTAAATTCTAGATTGCTCTCTTTCAGGAAATCTGTTGTATATTTTGAACATTTCCAGACAGGAGAAATGATCATAAATCAAGCAAACACACACACACACACACACACACACACACACACTCACTTGCAGGGAATAAAACCAAGTTTAACGTTTTTTGTGAGCCCTTTTCTGATTTACAACAATGCTCACTTGTGTAATCTCAACTTCCACATTGTCATTTTAGAAATAAGTTTCACAAGAGTCATTCTTCTCCAGGAAGAAACAATAGACACAACGCACAAGAATGAGATTCAGATGGCCGTGAGGGGCTCAGCCAGAGGCAGGCAAGAGAACTCAATCTCCTGTAACTCATCTTCACCATATCATCATCATAATTTCCTGACAGTTAGAACAATTCATCAGTGGAACAACTTCCCTCCAGAAGTTGTAAATGCTCCAACACTGGAAGTTTTTTGAAAAAGAGATTGGATAACCATTTGTCTGAAATACTATAGGGTTTCCTGCCTAAGCAGGAGGATGGACTAGAAGACCTCCAAGGTCCCTTCCAACTCTGTTATTGTATAATTCTATCATCATCATCATCATCATCATCATCATCATCATCATCATCATCACACTGATGTTTACAAGCTTATATAGTTCACTCCCTATGCCAAGCCATTGTATGATTTAGTTTGGCTTAGCCTTTTAGATTAGCTATTATTCCTTGTTAATCCATGACTTAGAATAAAGTGAACCCAGACAATCCTAGTTTACTGAGCCACAGCTCAGTAGACCATAAACCCCTGTTAAACTGAACATGGAATCTCAAATACATTATTAGATGATGCACACACTATAACCATGTTCATTGAAAGCACACGAGAGGGGGAAAGGGGAATTGCTCATACACATGTTCAACTTTTCTGAAAGGGTCTCCTTGGAGAAGGAGGCTCCAGCATGCATGCTTCATCTATCCAATGCAATCAAAACATGGTTAAAAGGGGGGGAAAAATGCAATGCCTCAATATCGCATCTGCAGCATTTGAATCTAGAGACCTACCCAATAAGGTGCCCGCCAACCGCATTAGGGTTAACAACAATGCCAGGTCAGGCCTTCTCTCTTTTTTTCCCCAGGAGGTCTGTTTCAATTATCATCCTTCAGCAACCGATGCCCAGCCGTGTCCATATTTTTTTCCCCTGTTGGAAAAAAAAAATCCCTTTAGATTGGCCTTTCAAGCAACTTGGAGAACCAACCTTCTGGCAGCCAAGTTCTCCTGCCTTCTTCGAGTTCCCCAACAGAGCCGAACAAAGCCACCACGGCAGCCCAGAGACGCTGCTTCTTCCAAGAGCCCAGGTCTGTTCTCAAGCAAGAGCCAAGAGCCATGGCTTGTGCGCGCCCTCTGGTGACTTCGGATAGAGCGCAATCCTCCAGACGCTTCCGCCGATTCCCACAAGAGAGAAAAGGGACCTTCGGCAGGAACAGCATCGATCTGGAGTCAACTTCGTCCTTTGCCCTCTCGGTGGAAGCAAGCCATCTCTTTTAAGCCAGGAGTAAAATGAGGTGAGCTTTGGCCCCTGACCCCCCCCCCTCCACCTCCGCCCCGTAGCCTTGATTTGTGGTTGGGCTGGTGGGGGAGAGAATTAATAAATGCATGAGCTGGAGCAGAAAAGGGGCACTTTAAAACTGACGTACCATTATGGATTTTATGTCATGATTACAAAGATATGGATTCCCTCTCTTCCCAGGGGCCTCTTAAGAGCTATAAACAAGCATCACGGCAAAGTCTTATTAAGCGTTGTTTCAGTTCACTTCAAATACAGCCCCCAATGGGGCAATCGGAGAAGTTGGCTGTTCTTCCTGCTTTCCAACCCTCCAGTCAACGGTGGGGCTCCATGCCATTGGCAGAAGATCACCAACTTGGAAGAAGCGGGGAGATGCAAGGGGGGGAGGGGGGGCAAGGACGCTGCTATGCAACAGCCAGTGAAAAGAAAAAGCTTCTGGAATCGAGGAGGGTTGGGTTGTTGTTTTGTTTTGTTTTCCACTGGTCGCTCCCCATTTTTTCCCCGATAGAGGTAAACATTGACACTCATTTCAGAAGCTTTCCACACGGGAGTGAGCATTAGTCCCAGGGCTGTGCGTGCTTCTGTCTAATCACAGTTCCCTCACATTTCTTTCAAAACTTCGGTAGAAACCAACCAAAGCACAGGTTTCCTGGGCATTTTCACAATTGTCGGCTGCTGTTAGTTCTCCAGTTGGAAAAAATAAACCCACAGGGACCTTGGGAGAAGACAGAAGCTGGAGGAGGAGGGGTGGGTGGGTGGATGAGGGGAGGTCTTTCTTTCTCTGGTTGGTAACCGGAGAAGGGGAGAAGACCAGGTTGGGTCAGAACCTATGAACACAGTGTTGGGGTTGCGCCTGCAGAAGTTCCCTCAGGGTTTTAACAGAATAAGTTGGAAGGGACCTTGGAGGTCTTCTAGTCCAACCCCCTGCTTAGGCAGGAAACCCTACACCACTTCAGACAAATGGTTCTCCAATCTCTTCATAAAAACTTCCAGTGTTGGAGCATTTGCAACTTCTGAAGGCCAGCAGTTCCACTGATGAATTGTTCTAACTGTCAGGAAATTTCTCCTTAGTTCTAAGTTGCTTTTCTCCTTGATTAGTTTCCACCCTGTTGCTTCTTGTCCTGCCCTCAGGTGCTTTGGAGCAGGGGTCTCCAACCTTGGCCACTTTAAGCCTGGTGGACTTCAACTCCCAAAAGCTGGCTGTGGAATTCTGGGAGTTGAAATCCACCAGGCTTAAAGTGGCCAAGGTTGGAGACCCCCTGCTTTGGAGAATAGCTTGACTCCCTCTACACTGTGGCATCCTCTTAGATATTGGAACAATGCTATCATGCCACCTTTAGTCCTTCTTTTCATTAAACCAGTCATACTGAATTCTATCAACCATTATTTATATATATTTTAGCCTCCAGTCCCCTAATCCTCTTTGTTGCTCTTCTCTGCACTCTTTCTAGAGTCTCAACATCTTTTTTTTTTTACATTGGGGCAACCAAAGCTGGATGCAGTACTCTAGGTGTGGTCTTACCAAGGTATGATAAAGCGGTATTCACACTTCACGTGATCTTAATTCTATCCCTGTAGAAAAGCTTTGGAGGTCTTCTTAGGGAGGCCAATTCAGAACCGAAGAAAGGAAAGTTGTTGTTTTTTTCCCCCTTCCCCTTGCTATAAAAAGAAACTTCCCTGCACCCTACGGAGCCAAGAAAGCTCCTGATACAACTGAGTGGTAAGTTAAATGTCCTTGTTAATCAGAGGTTCCAGCACTAAGTGCGACTCAAATAAGCAGGCACTTCCTAGTTATGATTCATGACGGATTTAACAATGCTTTAGAGGGAAAGAAAGGATGGCAAACATAGGAGTGGATTATTTGAAATTGCCCTTGAACAAAATGTCTCCAAAATCTAAACACATCAGCCATATTTTAGGGCGGAATACATTAAAGCCAACATATTGGGGTTTTTTGCACAGATGTTTCCATCCCCTCTTTGTGCACTAATACATTGTGATGGAGCAGCTTTATTAACCCTCCCTCCCTTCTATTTTTGGGGAGGGGAGGGAAAGGGAGGGGACGGGAGAAAATGGAAGAACCGCCTTCATTAAATCCCAGTTCCAGAAGCCATCAGGATCAGAGGGTAGGACTGCCAAATTTCAGGAAGGGCAAAATATAAATAACCCAATAAAATGAATAAATTGCACCGTTCTATTAAATACATGGAGAAAATACATCACAAGGCTTTGGCTTTGGCTTGGCACATTATAAGGGAAGCCATGGTTTGTTAACCATAGTTTGTTAAGTCACAGTGGCTAGGTTCACATTTCCCACTAAGCCCAAAAATATATTTAATTTTAGCTAAGCACCATGTGTGAATGCATCCACGGTTACAATCTGACTGCTTTTTGGACTTCAGAGACATTTATCTCTAGTATCTATCAAGCTTCTAACTCCACTTTGCCTTCCTGAATAAATTAGATGCTACAGCAAAATTACCAAAGCAATAAGCAACCAGAAATGCAAACCAGAGTCCTACGTTAACAAAATCCAATTCATGTCTATGTTCTTATGAGCCTGAATAAAAATAGCTACACCTTTGAAGAACTTTTGATCAAGGAGAGGACCAGCCCTTTCTGATGGTAAAAATGGTGTTAAAAACACAATAACAGCTCCAGCTGACTAGTTTTCTGGTTTTGTGACACCTCTTGAAAAAAAACTGGGTGCTGGTGCTGGGTTGCTCCAAGCTCCTAGCTTTTGTTAGCCTGTGGATCTACAACTGCCTTCACAATCTCCATTTGGCCATGGAGGTGAGACAAATGGAGCCAGTTTGGTCAAGTGGTAAAGGCACCAAGCTAGAAACCAAGCTAGGCACCAAGCTAGACTGTGAGTTCTAGTCCCACCTTAGCCATGAAAGCTAGTTAGGTGTCTTTGGGCCAATCACTAGGAGATGGTGAGTTCTAGTCCCA
>NW_020716963.1:182293-193154 GCF_900518725.1 Notechis scutatus | reverse complement strand
GGCTGAGGAATTCTGGGAGTTGAAGTCCACAAGTCTTAAAGTTGCCAAGGTTGGACAACCCTGGTTTAAATCATACACAGCTTTGTCCTCTCCCTCTTTTTTCAACCAACAAAGCAAACCATAATCTTGTTTTTTGGTCATTGGAATATTCCCTCCTGGTGAACAGGTCGCTCTGAGGTAATTTCAGCACCATTTTTCAAGTAGTACATGTGCCTGTTCAGATTCTAACTCGGCACTGACGCGTGTTCAAAAAACCTGCTTTCTCATCCCAAGACAGTTCTTACCTGGTCCCCAAGACAGAGTATGTCCAGGGGTGTCAAATTCTGGAATCACTCGAATTCCACGCAGCCTGGCGTATTCAATCACCATTTTCACATCGTTAGGAGTGTATACGTGAGTGGCTGAGTTATAGGATCCCTAAAAATATAAATATACCTTTATATATATCAAAGGTTCCTATTGAATGGCAAGTCAAGGTAGAGTGAAGGAGCTACATCCTTCAAATCTTATACCGACGAGAGGACTATGGCTTGCTGGCTGAGATCTCGCTGTGACCAAAGGTTAGAAATGTTGCTGGCCCTCAAATAAACTGAGTGTCGACTCATAAAATATTTCTATGGTTTTTTTAGAGTTGCCAACAGAAAGGGAGGGGGGAAAGGGGTTTGAAAGAGCAGTGCGGCATCTTGGAAATCGAAAGTGCATTCCATAAATAGTTTTTTTCAAAGATGACTGAAGTTTCTGCCGCACAATTATCTAACTGGAGAACATGATTGATGACTCTGGGCTATGGATGTGTCCCATTGGAGAATATGAATTATGATACACCCAGAGGGGTAGGGGGAAAACCAGGCCCAAGGATGACAGTGAATGATGTGCCTCAGAGTCGGCTACACTCAGGCAGTGCCGGCATGCTAAACTCCCTATAAATCCGTTTGAAGTTTTGGAAGTTTGGCTCGAGACTCGTGATTTAACTGGGGGTAACTGCCGGAATCCTGACACCGAGGTACTTTCAAGTAGCATGCAACAATTGCAACCTCGTGGAAGAACATCACGGTCTGTGCCACCTTCTTGTCTTGATGTAGAAATCTTTTCTAGAAAAGATGGTCAGGAATGCTTGCGTGCCGCATGAATGTTATCTCGCACGGATCCCTCCTCTTCAGCTTCTTTTGGGAGAAGAACGCTGCAATGCGAAGGCTTCCCATTTCAGCGAAAGATGGCCCTTTTTTGCCCATTGCTGTCAATCTCAAATTGAGGGACAGGGGTTCAAAGGCCTCCCTGGGACATGAGGAATTGTTGTGGTTCTCCAGGAGCAGGTGCCGACGGCAGAGGTATCGGACAATTGAGGACGAAAGGGAACCAGTCAGGGTGTCTGGCGAGGACTTGGACGAAGGTCCTGCATCTGATGCAGGGATGGGACCCGTACCATTTGGGAGTGGGGTGCTGCCTCTGGAGTCGGGCGGCAGTGAAGCAGAGGACCCTGGGGAGCCTGTTCCCAGTGCACGTGGGCTGCTAGAAGGAGAGAGCAGCTGAAGCAGCAGGGGTGACTCGGGAGTAAGGCTGAGAGGGGATTGCCCCTTCCATAAGGGATAAAAACCAGCCCTCGGGGATGTACTCTTTGCAGGAAGCAAAGAAGTTCATTAGACTCCGATTCCTCATTGAAGCCCTGCGAACTCTGGTTTGTCTTTGCTGGAACTTCTGTCGGTTGATATTTCTCAGGACTCCTGTTTGTTGGCAGCCTTTTACAACCCTGAAAGGAGTGCTCTTATCTCAGACAATCGTGTTTAAATGAGTTTTGGCTGGGAATGCAAAGAATTCCCAGGGTTGCATTAAAAAAAGGTTTGCTTTTACACACGGCTTGTGTGTTTCCTCGATTTGAACGAAGCCTGGGTCAGAACAGGAATCCCCTCCACAAGCCAACTAAATGGCAGGGGGTTCAGTGGGAGATGTTTGGCCTGCTCACCTTCAAGCTGAGATCTGGGAAGACCAGGCTTTCAAACGGAAACGACGGGTCATCCACAATGTGCCAGTGGAACACGTTAAATTTGTTGTACGCCATGGCATCCTGAGGGAACGAGAAGAGGTTAGCAAAAGCTGCTGGTTCCTTTTCCTTAGCAAGAGTAGTGAGATGAAGCAAGAATTCAGCTACGGCTCAGAAAACCCGCAGAGGCCGTTAAAATATTCTGAACGTGGCGACTCCTAAGAAGTCTTCTTCGCCCATTACACCTCGCCCTGAAATATTGCTCCACGCGGGCTTTTTTCTTACACCGCAGAGCAGGGCTTCTCAACCTTAGCAACGTCCAACTCCCAGAATTCCCCATCCTCCATGGCTGAATGGAGTCCAACCCTAAACAAGAACACTACACTGATTGTCCTACCGTGTTTCCCCGAAAATAAGACTCTTATATATATATATATATATTTTTGCCACCAAAAAAAGGCATTAGGTCTTATTTTCGGGGGGATGTCATCCACTGACTAACCTGACTTGCATGCGTCGCCCCTGGCCTCCTTTTTTTGCTGTCAGAGGCCTTCAGGAATTTCTTCTGAGGCAGGCAAGGCTTTCCCTGAAGGCTTCTGCAGCTGATAACAGAGCTCTGGATCGATCCGGAGCTTTGTTTTCAACGATAGAGGCCTTCAGGAAAACCTTGCCAGCTGCAGAAGAAATGGGCCGTCAAGGCAGGTGTCGGGGTGTGCGAGGCCTGGCTACAACTGTCCGAAGGTAAGTAGTAGGGCAGCTCCACCCTGTGTCCCCACCCTAGCTTAATTTTTACCCGTGCACCCTGGGGTGAGTGGGATCTTAATTAGGGCTTATTTTGGGGGTAGGGTTTATATTGGGCGCACAGGTAAAAATCAAGCTGGGACTTACTTTCAGGGTAGGTCGTATTTTCGTGAAAACAGGGTACCAATCCTCCCATTACAAGTGCAGACATGAGGACACTTCCTCGCACTGACAACACAGAGCCACCTGAGCATAAGAGGAAAACATCAGAAGGTCCCAAGGTTCGTGGAGGTAAGATGATGGCGATGAGAGTCAGCCAACATAACAGCACGCTCATCTGACGCAAGATCTCTCAGGATCTTCTAGATTGCTTCCAGATTCACCTACCAGGGTCTCCAGGATGGCTCTCAAAGGCAGAAAATGGCGAGATGTGTCAAGGAGCAGACCTCGGTGAGGGAAGCGAGGGAAATCAATCACAACGGTCTTGTTGAGGTAGAACTATAGGAAGGAGAAGATAACACAGTTGACCCAATGTCCAGCGTAGACTTCTCCCAGGGATCTTGCCTTCTCTAGTGGGAGTGAAAAATCAGGCCACCTGTTTGGAGGACTGAACAAGCTCTTCAAGAATTCAGATCTAGGATTTATGAGATGCCACACAATTTTCCCTGGCCCCATGTTAAGCTGGAAAGTCCTTTGAAGAACAAAGGAACAACTAGCAAGGTGAATTGCAAGTGATAGCTCAAATTAGATCGAACTTCAGACTGGAAGGATAAAATGGGAGGGGAGAGGAGAGGGCATTCTTTATTGGCCAAGTGTGATTGGACACACAAGGAATTTGTTTCTGGTGCATAAGCTCACAGAATAAGCCAAGGGTCTTCAAACTTGGCAAGTTTAAGACTTGTGGACTTCAACTCCCAGAATTCCTGAGCTAACATGACTGGAGGAAGAATTTTGGGAGTTGAAGTCCACAAGTCTTGAACTTGCTAAGTTTGAAGGCCCTTGTCTTAATAGAAACATGTGTATTAACACTAGGATTAGTAATGGTGGCCTGACTAGAAGCTAGAATAAAGGTAGAAATAAGAAAGAGGGGGAATATTACCATATATAATTTTTAATATAATAGAATATAAGCTAACTAGATGGAACGATTAGAGCGAGGGTCTTCAAACTTGGCAAGTTTAAGACTTGTGGACTTCAACTCCCAGAATTCCTGAGCTAACATGACTGGAGGAGGAATTTTGGGAGTTGAAGTCCACAAGTCTTGAACTTGCTAAGTTTAAAGACCCTTGTCTTAATAGAAACATGTGTATTAACACTAGGATTAGTAACCTTTCCTAAGAGGTCTGTAGGGGGTGTGCATAAGCGCACCAACGTGCCTACCGTCCCTGTCCTATTGTTTCTTTTTATTTTTCTTATATGCATTCATTTCATGTATTTATAACTATGCTTATCCTTATCCTTATCATCTTGTAAGCGATTGACAAATCAAATAAATATAAAATATAAATATAAATACAGCTACGCCCAAACAAAGCAATTAACCACAGAAGTTGCAAACCCCTCCCTAATACCCCCTACTCACTGTCCCAACTTCGTCCTTCCAGGAAAGCTGGCTGAAGGTCTCCAATCCTATGCAGCAAAGCAGAACAACATCCATCACGCCAAAAGTCAGAGCACCAAGCTACCAAGGCAGCGGTGGAAAACTGTCCCCACCCCTCGTCTTACCTCTGAGGGCACCCCAGATATTGGGGGCTGTGAGTAGCATCAGATCCACTGAAATGCTGAGCTTGTCTGGAAGTTCATTTGGAGAACAAAACAAGCAGTCGAGTTAAGAAAATGTTTTTAAAGCTTGGAAGTTGGCATTCTGCAAAAACCTCACCCCTTTCCTAAGAGGGCTGTAGGGGGCCTGCATAAGCGCACCAACGTGCCTACCATCCCTATCCTATTGTTTCTTTTTATTATTCTTATATGTATCCATCTCATGTATTTATAACCATGTTTATACTTATATCTATTATCTTGTAAGCGATTGACAAATCAAATCAAATCAAATCAAATCAAATCAATAAATAGTCTTTGTATTAGGAGTAAGGATTTATAATTTCAGGGGTTGCTTTGGGAACAGGCGGCCTGCACAGACTAAAACTGGGAAGCTCCCCTAAAATCTGGACAGCCATTTGGGGTTGTTTAGAAGAGGTCCAGTTTTGGTCCCCATGTTACAAAGAAGATGGGGAGACTTTGGAGAAAGTGCAGAGAAGAGCAACGAAGATGATTAAAACAGACTAAAACATATGAAGAATAGTTGGAGGACCTGGGTATGGCTAAAAGAAGGACTAGGGGGTGACATGACAGCAGTATTCAAGTATTTGAGGGGCTGTCACAAAGAGGAGGGGTCAACTTATTTTCCAAAGTACCAGAAGGCAAAAGAAGAAACAATGGATGGAAACTAATCAAGGAGAGAAGCAACCTGGAATTAGGGAGAAACCTCCCATCAGTGAGGACAATTAACCAGTGGAACAGCTCGCCACCAGAAGTTGTACATGCTCTATCACTGGAGGTTTTTAAGAAGAGACTGGACAGTCTCTTGTCTGAAATGCTGTAGGTTCTCCTTCTTGAGCATGGGGCTGGACTAGAAGACCTCCAAGGGTCCTTCCAGCTCTATTCTGATTGATAAAGGTGTGAAGATGTAGCTTTTCCCTCAGGTCTTTGGCAAGGGAGGCTGAGACCCCCCCCTCACTTCAACCCACTTGCCATCATGTTTTATTGATCTTATTGTAATTTTTTTTTTCATTCGTTTCTTTGAAGCGCCCAGAATCTTTGGGAGTTTGGGCAGCACACAACTTTTAATGAAGAATACAACATTTTAAAGTGTGTTACAGAACTATTATTAATTTGGAGGAAAAAGAGAAAACTCATGGGTTGTCCCTAAATGGTTCCACCCCTATTCTTATTCTTTCCCCAAGTATTACAGATGTTTTCCCCAACCCAAGTTGACCGCTCCTAGATAAGAATATTCCTGACTTCCTGTCTTTGAAAATAAAACTGCAGATGGCAGCCAGGTAGGGATTAAGGATGTCTTAAGGGCACCCTGCTGACCGTAAACTCAACCCAGCCATGAGTGTTAAGATAAGACGCCATTCTCTTACAGTTCTCTGGAGATTCAAGGGTGGGATAGCCGCTGCATCCTGCTTGGGCCACGGAGACGAGAAGGTTAGGACACAGGTTCTCCACATTGCTCCCTGCAATAGAAAATCTTCTATATATATAAAAGCCAAAGACCACTCACGCATCATCACAAAATCTCCAGAACCGTAAAGCCTACAAACTTGAAATTTGGCACCTATGTTCCTCTTGGCTTCTAGGTGCTCACTAAGAAAGATTTTTCTCGAAATAACCATCAGAGCATTAGTATTTCGTATATTATTATTAACACGCTCTGATGCTAAGGAGTTCTACTCCCCCTCCTCACCTGGAAAGAAATCTGTTCCAAATGCAAAACACAAGCCGAGGAGAGGAGTTTTAGTTTCAGTTTTAGTTTCATAGCACCAAGCAGCTTTAGTACAGAACAGCTGAGCTAAGCCATGCCCAGACTCCTTGCTGTCTCCTTGCTCACACAGCAAATACTGTCTGTTTCCAAACAGCCCTCAACTCTCTCACACACAGACAGGACGCTAGCCAGATGAATACTGATGGATGCTGGTAGGCAGAGGCAGAATTCCCGCCCCCCCTTATTTTCCTCCCCAAAAACTAAGCCCGACCACATAGTTTCGTAGTGAAGCACGGGTATCAAGCTAGTTGGGAATAAAGCAAGGGAATCTCTCCAAGTAGCAGTTACTTGGAGAGTATTATTAAAAATAAAAAAACAATTCATTTTTTAAAAAACAAATCAGTCTTAAAAGCTTAGAATATTTTAAAATGAAAAATAAGAAAATACAGTTTTTGTGATTCCTAGTCTACTTGAAGGCCTGACGTGAGGAGGTTGAGGCTGGTAAGGCGAGAGGGGGCTGTTTTGTAAAGATATCACAACTACCTCAGGCCCTAATCTTTTGGGCACCAGGGACCGGTTCCATGGAGAAAATTTTTTTCACAGATCAGGGTGTTTCATCCTATGGATGGGGCTTGTTTGCACGGCCTGGTTTCTGGCATACTGTGGCCCAGTGCTGGACTGGTGTTGGGGACCCCTGCACTAAGATATTTGCCAAGTAACTGCGAGTTCAGGAGGGTGGAAGGAAGAAGCAAGAATATTAAACCTAGAACAGTGGTCGCCAACCAGTGGGCTGGGGACCACTGGTGGTCCGTGAGAAAATTTTGGTGGTCCGCAGAGAAATGTCACCCCCAAAGCATCCCCCAAAGCAATTAATCCAGGCTGCACAGGAACACAAGGCCCGCGGGAACACAAGGCTTCCGTCGCTTGCATTGCAAACAACACGAGGTAGTGAGGGGAGGGGGAAAGGGCGGAGGGGGGGGGACTTGCCCCTCTCATCCCATGTGCCTTGCCTGGCCACCGGGCTGCTTCTTTCCGCTTCTTTCTTCTTCTGCTTTTGGCTGCACGCAAGGAAAGCAGCAAAAGTCTTTCTTTCTCTCCCCCAAACTCTGCCAGAAATGAGTCTTTGGGACCCTGCAAGGCATCCTGCTCCAAGAGGCTGCGCCAGCGCGACAAGTCTCACAAAGACTCATTTCTGGTGGAGTTTGGGGGAGAGAAAGAAAGACTTCTGCTGCTTCTGCTGCTTTCCTTGCATGAAGCCAAAAGTCTCTCTCTCTCTCTCTCCCCCTGAGAACAGAGCTGAAGACGGTATGGTGCCATCCCAAATAAAGAATGGTCGATCGATAGGAAAACGGGGGGAGGAATTTTCCTGCAGACTTTTTTGGGGATTTTCCCAGGATCTATGGTCCGCGGGATTTAAAATTATGAGTTTGATGGTCCCCGAGGTCCAAAAGGTTGGCGACCCCCGACCTAGAGAACTGACCTACAAGTGTGTCTGCTTTTGCGCTGCAGTGGGCAATCGCGTCTCTACTTCAGCCCATCAGGATCTGTGGCCCTCAACTTATGACTGGTTGCTTAACAACGATTCAAAGTTACGACAGTCCCACAAAAGCCCCTTCTGACCCGTTCCTGAATTTATGACACACATATCCCTTGTGGTAACCTGATTGCCTTTTGTGTTCTTGGCAACGGGGTTCACCTTTACGGCCATTTGCATCTTCCTGCAGTTGTGTGACTACCATTTGCAACATTTGTTTTGCTGGTTTTCAGCATTTACTTTTGATGATTCCAGTAAAAAAAACAACAACCCAAAACACCCATTGGGGAAAATTGATTTGACGAATGACTGTTGCAAAAAAAATGTTGAAAAATTATATTCAGTCACATGTCTTGATTTGTGACAGTAACGACTTACAACTGTAATTCTGGGCTCCATTACCATCACAAATCAAAGACAGTCTGTACTGGTAAGTCAAGCAGAGAAATTGAAGAAGCAGCTGAGTGCCTGCAGGCCAAGAATAGGTGTGAAGTCTCACAGCAGACTCAGACGGACTTTTTGGAGATTGCAATATTCTAGGAGAGAATGCCAAATGTGGTAGGAAACTAGAAAACAAAGGGATGAGGAACTCTGATCAGCTATAACCTGCTTGTGACAACTCATTTTTATTACTTCCTCCTTTTACCATTAGGAAATTCTTTGCTTATGGAACCAGCTAAAGTCAGAAATGTTTTGGGTGATCAGATTTGGAGTGCAAAAATCCAGGAGAACTGGTAGCAAAGAGATCTTGGCCATCCAGACTATTTGCAATATTTGGTCATTCTATACCAGCGGTTTTTCAGCCTTGGCTACTTTAAAAAGCATGGACGTCGACTCCCAGAATTTCCCAAGCTAGCAAGAAGACCATATGACTTAAATGGCCAAGGTTGAAAAAAAAGGCTCTTTAGTGAACGTGACTGTGTTTTATAATATTTTATGACCGGCATTTACTTTGCTATGTTTGTTTAATGTTTGCCACAAAAAGTGGCAAGAATTGGTTTGGTTTGATCTGCTTTTTGAACATCCCAATTTATAACTGTAATTGAGCCTGGCTCAATTACAGCCGTAAGTTAAACATTACTAGTATGCAAGACCTGTTCACCCTAGCCAAAAGGGGCTGAAATATTTAATTCCAGAGCAAATGAGATGACCTATGGAAGCAGCAAAGACAGCCACTTCCTTAATTTGCAGAAGTATAAGGGGAGGGAGGTGCAAGATTTTGTTATTAGAGCCACTCTCAATTTAAAAAAAAAAAAAAAGGAGTTTGCATTCCTGCTGAGTCGATTCCTTGATTTGCCTGTTGGCTTCGTCAGCTGCTTCCTGGAGAAAAATGCTCAAGATCACAACTATGAGAGATACACAATCTTGCATTTTTTGGGTGTAGGGTTTTGGCCACTTCAAAGGGATTTATTTCCAAGTCAGCAGACATGGGAATTCTGCTTTGTTCCAGAGGATGATTACCCTGTTCTTATCTGAAAAGTTCAGATTTCTGGCTTATTTTGAAATATGCCAGGCTGCCACGCCAACCTAGATCAAATGGGTTTTGGAAAAGGAGGGGGGGGTTGCACAGTTATGTGCGAATTTTGTCCAGCTTCAGGATGTCAGACAAGGAACAATGGATGGAAACTGAGTAAGGGGAGATTCAACCTTGGAAATAAGGAGAAACTTTCTGACAGGGAGAACAATCCACCCATGGAACAGAAGTTTCTTTTGGAAGTTGTGGGAGCTTCATCACTGGAGGCTTTCAAGAAGAGATTGGACTGCCCTTTGTCAGAAATGGTGTAGGGTCTTCCGCTTGGGCAGGGGGTTGGAATAGATGACCTACAAGGTCCCTTCCAACTCTGATGATCTGCTGTCTGTTTTGTCAGCTCTTGGGCAGGAGAAAAGAAGGGAAAGGTCTACTGGGAGGGCTGGGGGTCGCACAAAGGTAGACTCCAAAGTTCTTTTATCCTGTTGGCTGTGCAGCAACACCTCAACCCAACCAAAGGATTGGCCAACCCAAGCGAAACCCCAACCGAAGCCCCCTCCCCCCCCAAGGGAAAATCCTAGCGAAGCTCCGCAGAGAGAATATAGATCGTATGAACGCGGCCGCTGCGCACCTTTGCTGCCCGGCATTAACAAAGCGTGCACAAAGAGGGGCGCAAGCAGGACCCCAATTGCGCTCCTCCCTCCCTCCCTCCCCCGCTGTCCCCCCCTCCCCTCCCGCACCTGATGGCTCCTTGTGCCCGGGCGGGAAAAGCAGCTGCCAGTAACGTTGGAACGCCCCGTCCAGCACTTCGCAGCCGGGCGCCACGGCCGAGCCGTTGGCATAGGAGAATCGGAACTGCCGGGAGCTGAGCCGGCATCGGCTTTGAGGGTCCTGGAGGAGCCACTGCGGCTGCGGCCACAGGGCAGCGCCCAAACCGGCGGCCAGGAGCAGGAGCAGCGCGCCCGCCGTGCCCGCCATGCCTGCAGCAGATGCGGCGGGGCTGCCCCGCTGTGCCTAATAGCAGGAAGAAAGCTTCGGGGATCACGTGACGAAGCCCGGGCCTGTGACGGGAGGCTGGCAGCGACCCCCAGCACGTGCTCGGCCGACGCCCGCTGGGGGGGGGGGGGAGTTTCGCGGGTGGCCGGAGAGATGGCTCCGCGCGCTTCTTTCCTTTTTTCTTCCTTTTTCTCTCTTCCTTCCTTCCTCCTCTCTTTTCTTTCTTTTTTCTTCCTCTTCTTTTTTTCTTTTTCTTTCTTTCTTTCCTTCCTTTCTTTTTCTGTTTCTCTCTCTCTCTTCCTTCCTTTTTTCTCTTCCTTTTCTTTTTCTTTCTCTTCTTTCTCTCTCTTCCTTCCTTTCTCCTCTCTTTTCTTTTCTTCCTCTTTTTTCTTTTTCTTTCTTTCTTTCTTTTTCTGTTTCTTTCTCTCTCCTCCTTCCTTTTCCTCTTCCTTTTTTTCTCTATTCTTTTTCTCTCTTCCTTCCTTCCTCCTCTTTTCTTTCTTTTTTCTTCCTCTTCTTTCTTTTCTTTCTCCTTTCTTTTTCTGTTTCTTTCTCTCTCTTCCTTCTTTCTTTTTCTTTCTCTTCTTTTTCTCTCTTCCTTCCTTCCTCCTTTCTTTTTCTTCCTTCCTCTTTCTTTCTTCCTTTCTTTTTCTGTTT
>NW_020716963.1:153633-180931 GCF_900518725.1 Notechis scutatus | reverse complement strand
TCTTCTTCTTCTTCTTCTTCTTCTTCTTCTTCTTCTTCTTCTTCTTCCTCCTCCTCCTCCTCCTCCTCCTCCTCCTCCTCCTCCATCATCCATTATTGGACATTGGCGATCATGTTGGCGATCCTATTTTTATCAACAGCCACACAAAAAAGTGCTGCTGAGTTTTGTCCAAACCGATCCCTTAGATTTTGAAGCCACAATGTTCTTCTTCTGCCTGACCTTCCTTTGCCTTCAATCTTTCCTTAGAGGGTGAAGTGAACGATGCCGTATTTTTCCTGGGTGTTGCATCCCATATCCAAAATATTCTAACTTTCGCTTTTTTATGGTTTGGATGATTTCCCTCAGCTTTTCCAAGCGGCTTATCCCCTCGTTTCTGATTTTGTCAACCCAGCTTATATGTAACAGCCGCCTGTAAATCCGTATTTCAAATGCCCCTTTAAAAGATTAAAAACTGCAAAATGACTCTAGGAATAAGTGAGTGAGAGAGAATTAGAGAAAGAGAGTATGTGAAGCAAACCAGACTAGGATTTGTCCAGGATGCTTAACCATGGGTGGGGGGTTGCACTAGATGACCAATAAGGTCCCAACTCTCATTATCTGTATCTGTACCATGGTTTATTTAGCCCCATGTTCTGGGTTCACGGGTGAAGCCACACAGTTGCCCCTGATTACTCCAAAATCCAGCTTGATCAGCTTTGCAAGGCAGAATTCAGGTCAGAAAGGCAGCAGGGCCGAATCCAGCCACAGAATTTGCCATGCCAAGCCGGCTCCGCGTTTAAGCTGCAGGTATCATGAGGAAACCCATCCGCCACCCCCCCACGCCCCCTTAACAGCGTTAGCCACACCCAAGATGGCGGCCGCCTTTCCTGTCTATTTCCCCCCCTCCCTTGGCGAGCAAAGGCAGGCGCGCGCGCACCCTCCCAAGATGGCTCCCCCGCGTGACGAATTCCCTCCAAGCCACGCTCAAGATGGACGTGGGACCCCGCCCACTTGCCTGAGGCCTAGCGGAGAGAGCCGGCTGGGGGAGGGAGGGAGGGAGAAGGGAAAAAAAAAAAAAGAAGGCGGGGCGCGTCGCTGACCCCGCCCTTCGCCGCGCGGCGCTCGTCGCGTCCCGTCGTGCGTGCGTGCGTGCGTGCGTGCTGGCGTGCGTCGAGGTGACGGAGCGGGCCGGACGCGTCCCTTTGTTGGCTCAGCGGCGCCTGTGAGGAGCGGGAGCGGCGGCGGCGGCGACGGGCGGGCGGGCGGGCTGTGGCGATCGGTCCGCCGAAAGGAAAGGAGGCGGTGCAAGGCCGAAGAAGCCTTCGGATCCCCGGTCGGGTGGTGGTGGGGGGCGGGAGGAGAGGAGGCGCCGCCCCGCTCGCGGGCCCGTCTCGCCGCCTCGCGTGCTCCGGCTCTTCTCCACCCCCCCCGCCCCGTCCGCGCGTTCGCGCGCGCGCCCTCCCTCCCTTCCCTTCCCTCGCTCGCCCTCCCGCCTCCTCCTCCGCCGCCGCCGCCGCCGCCATGGACTCGGACGAAGGCTACAACTATGAGTTCGACGAGGACGAGGAGTGCAGCGAGGACAGCGGCGCCGAGGAGGAGGACGACGACGAGCCCGACGACGAGGACGACGACGAGCCCGACGACAACCTCGACCTGGGCGAAGTGGAGCTGGTCGAGCCCGGGCTGGGCGTGGGCGGCGAGCGCGACGGGCTGCTGTGCGGCGAGACGGGCGGCCTGGGGCCCGGTGGTGGCGGCGGCGGAGGAGGAGGAGGCCTGGGCGGCAGCGGGCTAGGCGGGCCGGGCTCTGGAGGCGGAGGCGGCGGCCTGGGCCACGAGCAGGAGGAGGATTACCGCTACGAGGTGCTGACGGCCGAGCAGATCCTGCAGCACATGGTGGAGTGCATCCGAGAGGTCAACGAGGTCATCCAGGTGCGCGTGCCCGCCGCGCGCCGCCGATGGAGGAGAGAGAGAGAGAGAAGGGGGGGGGGGCCGCGCGGGCTGGAGCAGAAGACGCAGGCCCGGCGGGAGGGAAAGGAAGGGAGGAGGGGGCGCCGCCGCCGCCGCGAGGAGCGGCGGGAGCGGACATCGCCAGCCACGCCTTCCAGGGGCGCTGCTGCTGCCGCGGCCGGCTGGAGCCGGCGCCAGGACCCCCCCCCCCCCCCCCCCCCCCCCCACCCCGCAGGAAAGGGCGAGTGGATCCTTGCCAGGCCGAGATCAGCCCCCACCCACCCACCCACCCTCCGCTCTGCTGGCTGGAAAGATCTCCGGCCTTTCAGCCGCAGCCTGGGAAGAGAGAGGGTGCTCTAGAGACGGCCAGAAAAGGGTTAAGGTGCCCCCCTCCTCCTCCTTTGTGGTCACTGTGGTGCCCTCCCCTTCTAGAGGCCGGGGTGTGTGTGTGTGTGTGAATTGGGGTCCTTAGCAGAGAGAAAGGATAACTACCCTCCCCCCCCCCGTTGCTTTGTGGGTAAGAAAGCCTCCCCCTCCGCCTCTTCAAAAGGGTGAATCTGGGTTCTTAGCAGAGAAGAAAGGATAACCATGCCCCCCCCCTTGATTTGTGGGTACTAAGGTTCTGCCCTCTCCCTTCAGAGGGGTGAATCTGGGTGACCACAAAGCAACTGTGTGTGTGGGGGGGAGCATGGTTATCCTTTCTGTTAAGAAGGACCCGATTAATCCTTCTGGACCACGCTTTGTGGGCACTCAGTTGCCCCCACCCCTTTATAGGGGTGAATTGGGGTCCTTAGCAGAGAAGAAAGGATAATCCGCAGTAGATGGGTTGCACAAGAAATGCATGAAGGTAAAGAGCTTAACGGGAGGGGCTTCGGTGCATGCCAGGTAAGCAGCGACTGGTCACCCCGCCAACCCAAACGGGGAAAATGGCAAAGGCAGAGTCATCGCCCTCCTATTGGTATCACCCAGAGTGGGGCCCAGGCTTTGTAGTTTCAGCACCGAGGATCTTACTTTATGTTCTTGGAAGGGTTTGTGTGGTAGGGAGGCTCAGCCATCCCAGTCCTGCAGTTGAGTTGATACTGGCATGGATCCTTTTGGGTGACCCTGGGCAGCTGCTCAGGATGGCAACATGACAAGAAGGGCAGGGCCCAGGAATGTGTACCTATGTCTTGGCATTTTTTTTGTTCCGCAGGACTGTGTACACAGTTGTTGAAAGGGATTAGCTCAGGTTGGGTACGAGTTAAGTCCAATATGGAGTGGCGTTTCCGTTGGTACCAAAAACATTCTAGAAATGTGATAAGAGAGATGGTGTTTCTTATTTCCTGGAACTTTCAACAACCCCTTATTGTGGGCAAGTGTATTTTGCATAGGATTGGCTGTCTGTTGAGATTGTATAGCTTCCTGTTGATGTCATTGATACAAATGGGGGGACTAAAGTTTTTTAGCATTTGTAAATACTATTTCACGTCAGGGTTATAGTTACAATTACACGGTTATAGTTCACATATTGAAACGTCACATTGCTGGCTCTGAAAACAATCCCAGATTAAAGGCTTGAGTTATTCATAATCTGGGCATTTTATACCTTCCAGCTGAAACTGGCATCCAAAGTTGCACAGGGTATAAACAATAAAATGGTTTTAGCACAGGTGTGTAATTACATTTCCTGTTGCTAAGTAAGCAAAGGTGTTAATTCTGTCTAGGAAGAGTTTGCTCTAAAGATCAGTCTTGCTCCTGCAATGGTCAGGTTGACTTGTAGGGAACAAGCCTTCAAGACAATTCAAATTAAATGAACGCGGTCAGGAGGTGGACTAATTGCTAAGTTTTAAGCTGTGGAAAAGTTTTGCCTCTAATTTGCATTGAGCTAATGACAATTGCTGAGTGCTAATGACGGATAGGCTTGGTTAGAATTGATTTCCTGGTTTTGTTTGAAAACTCTCCTGGTTTTAGCATAATGACTATTTTGAGACAGAGGTGCATATAGAAACATGTACACATTTTTATCAATATTTTCAGAAGGTAATCAGGAAACTGAGGTTAGAATAGGATGGTGAGGGGGGGGCAGAATAAGTGCCCACATCTTCCAAGGATGACCATGTCCTGTGAAGAAGAGGAATGGTAATCTGTAATCCTGTCATGCCATAAATATGTCCAATTCTGGTGGGTGACCTATGCTCAGTGGATGAGAAAGCTGTATTTCTGCTTCCAAGAGCTATTCAGATTCTCAAGAATACCTGAGCAGCAAGAGGCCCCTGGTCTTCTCTTGAGTGAGCATTCAGACAGCCCACAAGAGGCTTCTGTCCTTTCCTGTGTAAATATTGCATGGTTTATCTGTAACATTGCATACCTAAGATCTTGTTGAGGTGCTGTTGACGTGGCTTGCAATAAAAACCCCTTTCTATCCCAAGTTTCTTTAGGGTTGGCTTGATGGGCCCAGACATTGGCGTTCATGTCCCTGAAACTCTGCAAATATATACATACCTATTTTTTTTCAAACTTCCAAGGGTCATTCATGATGTGTTAGGCGAGAATGACAGAGGTCAGTGAACTTTAGTCTGTATTTTAAAGAACTCTCCTACGATATCAGTTCTTCCTTGTCCCCTTCTGTGGTTAGTACTGCCCGCAGCCTTATGCTTACCTGGAGATTTGCTCTGACTTTGGGAAGGTGGAAAACACCTGAACTAAACACACAGCGGTGATTTACTTTTGCATTGAGAACTCACAAACAAGGTGACGGTTAATTCTCTAAAGACTTGCTAAGGGAAAGGGAAGAACAGCTTGACCTGGATGCCAAGAACTGTGTGGTAGTTAAAGCTGGGTGAGTAATTGTGGGTGTGGATGGACCATATTCCTTCCGCTTTCCAGTTCTAATTGAACAGGCCCAAATCCAGAGCTTATCTTGCCCTAATCTTCGATACAGAGGCAAGGTAAAGATGGACAGTGAAGGATGTCTTTGTGTCTGGCAGGTCCAAGGTCAGATTTAAGAAGGCCTTGTTAAGACAACTTGGTTAACTGTCTTATCTTAGAATGACTGGGTCTTTATATGAATGAGCCGCTCAACTTTTGACCCTTGCTGGTGCTTGCTGGGTAGTTAAATTTTATTCACGAAATAAACATTGGTTTGTCTCTTGGTTTCTCTTCTTTTTGTTTAATTTTGGGATTGAGAGAGGAGTTGAGTTGCCACTCTAGTCAAATGAGGTGGCTACTCAGGAGGACTTCATGGTGGTATTTCGGTATCCCAGTGCTTAAATGGTACCTGTTATTGAGAAGGATTCAAATATTGCCTGGAAACCCTGCAAAATTAATAGCATCAGGTGATTTTTATCTCTTTTTATGTGAATGTGCATGCATTCCTTTTAGATAGCTGGTATTTAATGTCTTCCAGAATACTTAACGCAAGGATGCTATGTCAAGTCTCTGTGTTTTGGCCCTTCTTAAATGTAAAGGGGCCAGATTCCTTTTTGTATTCAAAAACATGTTTTAAAATTTTGAAACATGAAACCTCTTAACATTTCATTTGCCTTATTTCTTTTTTTAAGGCTGTGGAGAAGAAGAAGAAAATTGAATATGAAATGTGTTATGTCTAGTATGTACACACCATTATGGCCTGGGGTCCGATTCAAACCATTGCTACGTTCTTGGTTTGTGTAGTAAGCTTCAAGCTGCTCCACTGTACATAAGAAACTCTGTTGCTTACCAAAGGATTGTACTCTCAGCCCTAAACTGCAAAGTTGAAAAACATCAGTCTCGACCAGAGAGTTTGGTTGTGGTCCAAAACCCTCAATGGGAGACTATTCCATCCAGTTGTGAACTAATTTCATACTGATGATGTCTAGATATGCCAATCTATTGTATCTATTAGATTGTATCCAATTGTACTACTCAAAGGTCTCACAGAAACTTCTTAGCAATGCCATGTTTTTGGAATTCTGATTTTTAACCAAATTTGTTACTCTGCCCCCGTTATCCCAAATGGGAAAGGATTGATGTTAAAAAAAAAAAAAGGTTATGACCTCATTATTGCCGTGATATCCTCAGAAATCAATACTGACATTTAGGTTGAATATTTGGAAGGGTTTTCCTGGTGGTGCAAATTGCAACACTAAAGTTTGTACTAATTGCAACACTGTTGCCATCTTTGTGTTAACCTACAATCAACTTGTTTACTTTTTTATACAGCTGTCTCTCTCTCTTTTTTTTTTTTTACAGTGGATTGAAGGTAGACTCATATTTCTCTCTGATAGCATTGGCTGTGAGAATGATTAATTTATATTTTGTAGTGAATAGGAAAGCAATACGTTGATGCTGGAGAATGGAGGTTTGGGCTTAAACTGTAGGTTTCTCATTAAGCGATGATGATGATGATGTGACTGGTGGACTTTGAGCCAGCCAGCCTTTCACACAGTTTTCAGATTAAAGTGAGCCTTGGGAGAGGAAGCAACGTTAGAACAATGCAGAAATACGCAGCTAAGTTTGGAAAACACTATCCCTGCAAATGTCTGTTGGAGATTCTCAGTCATCCAAGTCAGGGTGGTCCCAAAGGTGCTTTTTCAAGCGGCAACTGGAGTTTCTGGTTTTTCTTTGAAGAGGTTTCGCTTCTCATCCAAGAAGCCTCTTCAGCTCTGACTGGATGGTGAGGAAAGTCAAAGCTGAAGAAGCTTCTTGGATGAGAAGCAAAACCTCTTCAAAGAAAAACCTGAAACTCCAGTTGCCGCTTGAAAAAAAAACCACCTTTGGAACTCTCCCTGCAGTTAGCAATTTGCCATCCTCGTGTTCCCAGTTGCACAAACGTACCTAATATTATACGCATGTGACATTTCAGTGACATGGCAAATCCTGTATTTTATCTCATTTAGATTATGCTATATTCTAAGTTATTTCTTAGTGTCTACGGCTGTAAAATAGAGCCTGAACTAATTATGACAGCCGTCCCAGAAATTAATACTATGAGTGAAACGATCGCTCGTAAGGTTGAAACGGCCTTACAGATCCTGGATATATTTTTAACTTTGGAAGGGCTGCCTGCAGGGGTTGGACAGCTGTGTGTGTTTTTAAAATCACTCGCAGTCTTAGAGCAACAGAGTAGATAGATTATCATGCTAGCACAGATCTAACTAGAAAAGAAATGTTATATAACATGTTGCCTTAGAATAAGATGACTGAACTTGGATGTTTTTTTTTAGGCTGCAAATATTTTCTAAATAGGTAAGGCTTTTGATTAACGATTAGAGTTAACAGTTCTTTTAGCTGTATTTTGAGAAGGCCTGTGATATTTATCCTGAATTCTGTAGAGATTTTTGTAAAAAAATGCTTCGGTTGCTAACATCAAATTAAATCTTTTCAACATCCAATTTTATCTTTCATGTAACCTTGACACAGGATTGTTTGGTCAATTCATTGTTTTGAGAAGTAAAAAACAAAATTCCCACAGAAGTCATTGGCAAAACATTCCTGTATTATTTGCCAAGCAAACTGCATGGATATGTCCATGTGTTCAGAGCTGATTTTATAGACGTATTTGTCTTACATATCGTAAAAATAGGCTTGAATTATATTTAAATTAGTCTGTATTCTGTTCCCATTTCTTTTGCATTCTTTGGTGTTCAAATATAATGGTATTCCTACCCATAGTATAGATGTTATATTAATACATTTAATGACTTTTACATACTTAATCTCTGAATAAAGTTGAAAATTGCAGAGGTTAAAACCTTCCAAGATGGGAAGGCTTTTCATTATTGCATGAACAACAAATCCTTGGAAGATACTTTTTTTTTCTGAATAAAGAGCAATAATCCTATAACTAATCAAACACATTCAAACAAAATCCTTCCTCAACCTGATAGGATATGTAATTCAGTGTAAGAAAGTGACTTATATTGCTCATCTGCCTGGCTCAGCCTTACTTGCTTGGATTCCATTTCTAGGGCTTCAGACAGGAGTCTTTGCCAGCTCTTTTTTGCAAATGCGGTTGAACCTGGGATTTTCTCCATGTGAACCACATATAGCAGAGCCATAGTTCCATTTTCAAGGAACATCTGTGAATGTAGATTTTTTTAAAAAAAGTCTGAAGTCTTGAAAGACAAAATTCACTTTTTCTTCACAACTGCTAATAGATTTCCTTGGTGGAGATCATTTAACTTGGTCGATCGTGAGTTTTTCTAAGCCATTTTTGCTCATTTTTCCTCCTTTTGTTCCTAGCTGTAATAATAATTCTGGCTTTAATGAACAGCCCGAAGAGGTAAACATTAGCACTAAAATAATACAGACAAGGACCTGACCCCCCCCCCTTTTTTTTTGCATATGGCATATGAGGCAGAATTGGGAGAAAATACATGGAAATACTGCCAGATAATGTCTGCGTGGGATTGACAGCCATATAAAATTTCCTTTCCAAGCAGTCTCATCAGTAAATAAATAGGTTATGGTGTTCTACATTTGGTAGCTATGGTATTGCCTGGGTGGAGAATAGAACTTCTAGTAGTACTCTGGTATATTCCATTCCAATTTCTTTCACATCTTCATTTATTCAGTGACAGCAACTCCTCCAAATGCTGTATAGTTATGCTTTTTTTTTTAAATGACTAAGTTTAATGTGAGAGTAATCTCCTTTGTCAAATACATGTCCTCGACTTAATGACCACAGTAGAGCCCAAACTTCTGTTGCTAAGCGAGACATTTGTTAACTGAGTTTTGCCCCATTTTTTTCTTGCCACGAATGTTAAGTGAATCACTGCAGTTGTTAAGCTAGTATCATGGTTGTTAAGTGATTCTGCCTTTCTCGCTGATCACACAACCCCGGGACACTGCAACCGTCATAAATACGAGTCGGTTGCCAAGTGTCTGATTTTTAATCATGTCACTTTGGGGGATGCTGCCGTGGTCATAACTGTGAAAAACGGACATGACACTTTTTCCAGTGCAGTTGTAACTTGGAACGGTCACTAAATGAACTGTTGTAAGTCGAGGACTACCTGTACTCAAACTGTAAACGCTATTTAATGTAAAATAAAGCCAAATGACAAGACCAAAGGCACACTGCTTATCTCTCAACCCTCTTAAATATTGGGGCTCCTTCACAAGTCACGATAGGGTGGCATCTCCCAAGAATTCTGGTTTTCTGGTGCATCCGTTTTTGATCCGTTCGGTTTCTTCTGCCAGAGTTTTACCATGGTAGGTAAACTAGAGAAAGCAGATCTCTTTGGTTAGTTCTGCAGCTCCCTCTTCCAGGAGGAACGAAGTGGGAGCTACCTTTTTGCATGCACGAGTTTGCTTCTCTTGCATTAAGCCAAAATTCCCAGATATTTTGTTTATTATGAGATGTGAATGCTCCTGGTATTTGTCAGCTGGGCTTAGGTATTTGTTGTGCCAGTAAGTCCAGTTGCACAATGAAACATTAAACTGACATTTAATAGCTAAGAGGATTATACTTATATGCCTTACCTGCCTTTCTATTTGTGGAAATCTGCACTAGTAATCCTTTAAAGTTTCATTGGGATCTGTGGGGTATGTAAATAGCATGGAACATTCAAAATAAAATCTGGATTTATTTATTTTTTTAAAAGGCTAGTGGACTCTTGAGTTAGCCTGTTGGAGCCTGGTCTTAACATTGCCTGAATGTGTTAAAAAAGAAAATGAATGAAAGCCAAACACTCTAGATCTAGTTTATTTAGTGGGTGGGTGAGTCCCCATTTTTTTACAGGGTCCACGTTCTCTCTGGTTTACCAATAAAGGAGATTATTTGCAGCTCAGGGTTGAAAAGATGCTCTCTGAGATTGGTGGTGTTTCTTGCAGACTGTTTCATTACTAGCACTGATAACGTTACCTAGTTCGGATAATGAAGCATCTGCAGGGAAACAACCAAGCTACCCCACAGTCCTCCTCTTCCACAGACCCTACTTCTAATCCTAGTTTGGGAAATGAAACATCTGCAAGACAACAGCCAAGAGCAGCATGGACCCCACAATCCTCCTCCTCCTCCTTCACCCTTCTGACACTGATGATATTACCTAGTTGGGTCATGAAACATCTGCAAGAAAACAACCAAACTCAGAGAGCACCAAGAATCCCATAGCAGTTCTCCTCCTCCATTGTGCAAATCCCACTCCCTTCTAACATTGCTGATGTTACCTACTTGGGTCATGAAACATCTGCAAAAAAACAACCAAGTTCAGAGAGCACTGTGGATCCCACAATCCTCTTCCTCCCCCCCCCAACTCCCTTCTAACACTGATGATGTTACCTAGTTGGGTCATGAAACATTTGCAAGAAAACGAACTCACAGAGCCCCAAAGGACCCCCCACCCCCCAATCTCTAGTGTGTTTTTGAGAACTGGGGAACTCTATGGGACATATTCCATGGTGAGAAGTGTCATAAGAAAATTTCAGGTTCCACAATTTTAGATTGCACTCGCTATTGACCAGTGCTAACCATGCAACTGGTTTCAGCTTGGATTTGCCTTTGAAATAACTACCCCGGTTATATCAAATATACTTGGGAGTTTGGGGGGGGGGGAGGGGGAGGAATGAAGTTTTGGGAGAAATGGCATAGCTGCTGCTCCCATTCCTTAAAATGATTTTCCTTCTTCCTCTTCTAGAATCCGGCCACTATCACCAGAATACTCCTCAGTCATTTCAACTGGGATAAAGAAAAGCTGATGGAGAGGTAAGTGAGGTGGTTTCTTTTGTGTGTATATGGTGAACTCTAGTTTTGTCTCGGTTAGGGATCCCCAAACTTGGCAACTTTGAAGACCCGTGGATTTCAACTCCCGGAATTTACTAAACCAGCAGCCAGGCTGGCAGAGGAATTATGGGAATTGAAGTCCATAGATCTTAACAAGTTGCCAAGTTTGGAGTCCTCTGGTCTTGGTGAATGGTGACTGAGTGAGCAGAAAAGGCAAGGGTTTGGCTAGGAGAAGCTTGTTCTCAAAAGATTATATGTCAGGGGTTTATTTATTTTCTTCCTTAGAAGGCAGCCACCATGAGTCAAGATAGCTTCACAATAAATATTGCAACATATGCAATATTGGTTAGAAATTTATTCCTAAAATTGATTCTTTATCCTGCAACAGTGAGGCAATGATGCAACGGATTAATAATATAGCTAAAGAAACTCAAGCAGAAAAAAAAAATAACTTTGATAATTGCTTGGTCTTCCTCCTGGGTAGTCAGAATAGCAAGAACTCAACTGTTGTTGATTCCTATATTCTTTCAACAAATAAAAGTAGAAAATGGGCCATGTTTGTGAGCCAAGCCCATCATGCCTTGACATTTGAGGCAACTTAGAAATCAAAGAAGCCTATTGAGGTCCCTTGGGAGGAGAGGAGGAAAAATGTCTTTACTTGGGCCAGTTATTGGAAAATTACATGGTTTGGACTTTTGCAAAATTCCTTACACAATTCATAATTTCAGCCTGGGTGGTATAATTCCATATCTCTCACAAGATACTTAAAAACCACGTGGTGCCATTATGCTATTATCCTTAGCAAAGATGCTAACAATTCAGAATTTGTTATGGAATAAAGTTAAGATATTTGTAACATGAGATAAAAGGGAATTGTTTGTTTAATTGGCATAGAGACATAAGCTTCAGTGCTAGCTGCCTTAGTATTAGAGCTACTTAGTAAAATTTATGTCAGAGATATAATGTGGTTTTGGCCTTATCTGTTGGGTGGACCAAAATATGGTTGCTTAGTTAACAGACTGGTGAAATGCACCCTAGGTGAGTGTGACAAAGAAATCCAAACTTGGAAGTGCTCCTAAAAAGGCTTTATGAGTTAAACGCTTAACTAGCAACTATAGTCATGAGCCTTTCTTATCAATATACTTAATTGATTGGCTTTATCTAATTGTAATCAATCATACTGGCATTTTCCAACAACCTTCCCTAGAAATTTTGGAATTGCACCAAGCTTTGAGAGGATGGCCTGTTCATCATCTCTTGAAATATTAGGGCTTTGCAAGCATTTTGAATACTTTTCATGTGGGAGAGTTTGTCTACAAGCATTAATCTGTGGAAGCAATGGTATTCACTTTCAGTTTTTGTTTTACAATTTCAAATCACTTTTTAAGACAACATGGGAGGCTAAATGCATCCAGTTTGACATTTTTTTCAGAAGCGTAACTTGAGATGCTGGTATATTTCTTTGGAGAGAAGGAAAATGTTGTGTTATCTATAACAGTTCTAATTTAATGTTTAACTGCTGAAGGCAACGTTATACACACGGGGCCGCATCCGTATGGCTGAATATTTTTTAATGTGTTTATTGATCGGCAGTGGGTCATCGAATTGATGTTGAGTCTTTGTGATGACATTGATGTTGAGTCTTTGTGATCATGTTTCTCCAGGATGTTCTATTCCTGACCCTTCAGGTCTCCCAACAATTTTCCCCACTTGACATTGATTATATCAAGAGTTGCATTTGGCGAGATGGAAGGCATCTCTTTAGTTACAGCTTGTATTTATTTGTAAATTTAATGTGATTGTATATGTGACTCTGTGGGGGGGGGAGGGGGGAGAGAGAGGAGACACACCCATTAGATGCTTGCTTACACAGCAACAGGGATTTGTGCCCTGAAATGACTCTTTGAAGCAGGGTGGGCCACTACTTTCCACAGTGCATTTTGCAGTTTTAAAAACAGAAACAAGAGCAATAGTTTTGTGGATTTAGAGACCCAAGACCATCTGCCTCTTTTAGCTAACAGATGAATTAAAACACAGAAAGTTTGGGCCAGTACAGGCCCCAGAGCTGGAATTATTTTCAGGATTTTTCTTTTTAAAAAAGATGGATTTTTCAGAGATTTTTTTTAAAAAATATTATTTATTAAGCTTCATTCTTCTTTGGGTAGGTACTTTGATGGCAACCTAGAGAAGCTGTTTGCGGAATGTCACGTCATTAATCCTAGTAAAAAGTCTCGAACACGTCAGATGAACACCAGATCATCTGCGCAGGACATGCCGTGTCAGATCTGCTATCTCAACTATCCGAATTCGGTGAGTGCCTTCCAAATTGTGCAATCTATAACTTGAATGAAAAAGAAAGAGAGAGAGAGAGAGAAAGAAAAAAAGAAAGAAAAAAGAAAGAAAGAAAGAAAGAAAGAAAGAAGAAAGAAAAAGAAAGAAAGAGAATGCTGGTTTTAGATGATTTTGAAAAGCATTCAGGAAGGTTTCTGTAATCCTCTGTGTAAGGCCTAGCTAGCTGTTGATTAGTCTGACATGATCTTTGTTCTTTAACTATTTGTGTAATCTGCAGGCGTGCTTATAGATAAAAGCTAAGACCTAAAATACACCAATAAATGCCAGATAAATACCTATTGGTAATATCTAAAATCTTGAGGGGAAAAAAGAAAAATGCTGCAAGAAGCTATATGTTAACAGAGATATTCAAACTCCTTCTTCTGCAGTAGAAGAGAGATAATTACATACCAATGATTCCGGTTCCCCCTCCCCCTTGTTAAACATCTCCTAATTTCATTTCCCTTTCCTGTCTCTCTCCTTATCATAACTGTCTTGTGATCAGATTTCTGCTTCTTAAAAGATCTTTGAATATGCTCCACCTACAGCAAGTAGATCTCACATAAGATCGTTGAAATTCGTAATCATTGAAATGGTTGCACAGCTTCTGGAGTAGCAGAATCGGAAAGTACTACACTGGTTGTACATTTAAAGTGGGAGAATTGTAAAAATTCGGAATCGGTGCCTCCCAAAGTTACATATTTTGATCACAAAAATATTTAAAGGGATCTTTCTGGATCAGGTCAAGGTTCCTCTGTATAGGTTGTCCTCACCTAATGACTGGTCACTTTATGACTGTTCTAAGGTACAGTGGCCACGGAACGGGTGCTTTATAGCCTAGGAAATGACTGCCTTATTTGCTTAATGACCACTGTGAACAAAAAATGCCGAAAATTATTTCCAGTTATTTGTGTGTGCCTCAACTTATGACTGCAACAACTTACAGCTGTAATTCTGGGCTCAGTTACAGCTGTAAGTTGACGACAAGCTATCCCTGTACCCTCAAAATATTGGAGGTGCTTGATTGCCCAGTAGGCTTGGCAGATGCTGGAGATCAGAGGTCTTCAAACTGGGCAACTTTAAGACTTGTGGACTTCAACTCCCAGAATTCAGGACCCCTGCTGTAGGTGGAGATAACGTCAGTGCCTAGTATACAAAGCAGGGGTTAAAGCTCCAACATCTGGACATCTCCAGCAGCAGCACCACCAGTTCTAAACGGGAGATTTTGGTGAATACGCCAGCTTGTTCATTAGCCATCTTAATGGCATCGTTTTAATACAAAAACCACAGGAAGCGTGGCAGCATGATTTGGATAGCGGGATCAGAAATCCCACGTGTATTCCATGGCGCTTTGGTCAAGTGGCTTCTAGGAGGAATGTTTGTGGCAGCCCATGAATTCACACTGGTGGTGCTGTGTTATTCTGAACCGGTGAAAGATGGCACCGTCCAGTTTCAGAGCTGTGACAATGAGTAAAGCTAATGACGATTTGTCTTTACAGTATTTCACTGGCTTGGAGTGTGGACATAAGTTTTGCATGCAGTGCTGGAGTGAATATTTAACTACCAAAATAATGGAGGAGGGCATGGGACAGGTAAAATTTCTCCCATCTTGTGTTTATATGGAAATGACGGTTTTAAAGAGAGGGCTGCATCATGCTCCCGCTGTTCCTTTCATGAGCCCCCCACCCCTCACCCCAAATTGGGAAGCAGCTGAGAATTTGCATTGTTGGCGCTTTTCACAAGCACCAGCAGTAGAAACTGAGAAGCTTGCTATGGAGAGAAGTCGGGTGGGGTCTTGCTGGCATGTCTTGGGCCTCTCCTTTCGAGACTTATGGGGAGAGAAGGGAAGCATGGAACCGAAGCCATCTCAGATAGCTTGGCCCCCTGGAAGTTGGGAGGAGGAAAGCTAGTTTGGACTAGTGGTTAAACGTCTGTGGAGATACTTTGAAAGAAAGCACCTTTGGGGCTAGTGGTGAAGGCACCAGGCTCGAAACCAGGAGACCGTGAGTTCTAGTCCTGCCATAGATGTGAAAGCCAACTGAGTGACTCTGGGCCAATCACCAGGAGTTTGTGAGTTCTAGTCCTGCCATAGGCGTGAAAGCCAACTTGGGTGACTTTGGGCCAGTCACCAGGGGAGGAGGGTTGAGTTCTAGTTTCACCTTAAGTACAAAAGTCACTTAGTTGACTTTGGACCAGTCTCTCTCTCAACCCAACTCCCTTCACAAGGTTGTTGTGGGGAAAACAGAAATAATATAAGTAAAATAAATAGGCACAGGTCTTGCAACTGGTCTGGAATTGAGACCCCACTCCCACTTCCCTAGAGTTTTTTTTTTTAGAGACATCAATACCTAAACTAATCAGACCTGTTCTCCTCTCTCTCCTTTTTCTTCCCACCGCCTCTCGGATGTCCTCGCTAGACAATCTCATGCCCGGCTCACGGCTGTGATATCTTGGTTGATGACAATACAGTTATGTAAGTATTGCGGTCGACGCAATTTCAGTCACCTTTGTGCCTTTTCTGAGGCTTTTACTCCCGTTGCTCGGCCCACCTTCTTACGGAGGGATGAGTCAACCGCCTTGTTAAACAGGCCCAGGACTACTTGCCCTGTTTTGCCACCTTCCTTGCCACCGTCGTTCAGCGAATCACCGCAGCGGCTTGTTGAAGCGAATCTGGCTTCCCCGTGGACTCCGCTTGCCAGAAGGCCGCCAGAGGGGAGCCACATGACCCCAGGACGCTGCAACCGTCATAAATAGGAGTCAGTTGCTAAGCCCCTAAATGTTGATCATGTGACTATGGGGGAATGCTGCAAATGGTCTTAAGTGTGAAAAACATAAGTCATTTTTTTTTCCAGTGCCGTTGTAACTTAGAACGGTCACTGTTAGAATTCAAGGACTACCTGTACTTTTGCTAGAGGGTCATAATAGGGAAGGGAGCAGGATGGAAGCAGATAAAGGGACAGAGGGCTGAAGAACTCGGAAATGGCTTTGAACTGTGTTGATTGAGGTTGTTAAGCATGGTTTCTCTTGAGTCAACCCAAAACTGGAACCAAACTTCTCATCGTTCTTTTCCCCACCTTTGAAGCAAAGCAGAGCGACTCCGGAGCCCAAATCAGGTCATCTAATAAATCCAGTTCATGATCTCATAGCCTTGCTTGACATGTTTGGGCTCTTGGGTAACCCTTTCCAGGAATAAAATGTCTGAATTAATCCATTTGGCTCTTTTGAGGTGGCTGTCGTAATCCTGCCCAAGTGACTTCAGAGATGTTTTCTCCACAGTCTGATCTAGCATTTGCATGTTAAACAAATTGGGGGGAGAGGAGAGATTACATGGCTGCAGGGGAGTTTGGTGTTCCCAGGTGTGACTCGTCTATAAACAATTGAGCCATTCCTTGTTTCCTGATTTGTAAGTCTGAGATAGTCCAGTGAATTTAACCCTGTGAATTTAAACGGCCTCAGGCAAACCCATTCCTTTTTGGCCTGGCATTTGACTGAGTCGTTGCTGGCATCTCTCGGGGTTTCTGCAGCCAGGGTGCCACTTTCAGAAGGCCCCGCTTTCCTGTAAAGATTTCATTTGGTTTTATTTCTTTTGCTGCGGTAGAACAAAAACAATGCACGGGGGGGGGGGGGGGGGGGGTTAAAATAGCGGGGGGAAGAGCCACTCTTTCAACTATTGGGGCTTTATTGCTAAGGGAGACCCTTTGCTTTCTCGGAAAACACATTCCTTGGTAAGAAGGTTGGACTCCTAAGGGAACAAGGTTTTCTGAATGGAATATTGTCTTTCTCTTTTCTTTGTAGGCGCCTGATCACAGATTCAAAAGTTAAATTAAAGTACCAGCATTTAATAACTAATAGTTTTGTAGAGGTGAGTGTTCCGCTTAAAAATATGCGCTAACGTGACTGGTATAGGGGAATTTCTTCCATTTATTTTAGGAACCCTTGATATGTTAGAAGCTGTTTAAATACGTGCGGTGTTGTTGATTGGTCAGTGGTGTTTGCTTTTCGGTTCCCTTCTCAGCATTTGATGGCCAAATGCTTATGGATGCAAGTGTGTTTAGCACTGGCTCTAATGAGACAGCATTTTAAAAGCTAACAATATAGCTTTGGCTCAAAATCTAAAATCCCTGCCCCTGTGAAGGTCACGGTTTCGCAGAAGTATTTTAGCCACTTGGATTGGTTGGCTTCTCATTTCATGATAACGCAAAAGGACGGTTAATGAATTAAATTCATCATTAGATCTGGAGGGCGGCTAATAAGGACTGCTAAAACGAGGTTGCTTCAAAACTCTAGGAGGTGTGCAAGAGACCATGCAGTCTTTAGGTCTTAATTGTCAGAAAAGTGTGCATGGAACCATGCACTTGTGAAATGTCAGTGATGTTAATCAGCTACTGCTGAATCTCGACAGCCCACGGTGAACCAGCAGCCTTCAATACAGGCTTTGTGAATGTTTGGTCTGTTGGGTGTTGCTGGGCCCACAGCCTCAACAGGGTGTCATTGAACAAAAAAAGACAGGCAGGAATGGCCCAGTTCTGGATAAGCAGTCTTCCAGTATTTGAGGGGCTGCCAGAAAGAGGAGGAGGTGGGTCAACTTATTTTCCAAAGCACCGGAAGGCAAGACAAGAAGCAATGGATGGAAACTAACCAAGGAAAGAAGCAATCTAGAATTCAAGAGAAACTTCCTAATAGTGAGGACAATTAACCAGTGGAACAGCTTGCTTTCAGAACCTGTGGGTGCTTCATCCCTGGGGGCTTTTAAGAAGAGGCTGGATAGCCACCAGTCTGAAATGATATAGGGTATAGGAAGACCTCCAAGTCCCTTCCAGCTCTATTCTAATTGCTTGATTATAGCAATTCTTCTCCAACCCAACTTGCTTGCAGTTCTGAATTTGTTTATTTAAATCTTAAATAAGAAAACATGAAGAAAGTTGTGAGTCTTTTGGAGGAACCTCTAGGTCTCCCTCATTTCCTCCCCCCCCTCCCCCCACTGTGCATGCCTTCGTTCTGGCTTCCAGTTTGTCCCAACAAAGAGTAAACGGATAAACAGGTGGAAGTTGGAATGCCTCTGGAGAAATTGAAATGATGAGTTCAATCTTTCTAAATTGGGTGCCATCCAAATGTAACCATTCCAGAACTTTAAGACTCGTCTATGGAGAATCTCAACCGTCCAGGTCGTGGTTGGTCCAAAGGTGCTTTTCCAGAAGGCAACTGGACTCTCTTGGTGTTTTCTCCCCGCCCCCTTTGAAAACGGTTTGCTTTTCATCCAAGAAATTCCTTTAGTTCCCGAAGAACTGAAAAAGCTACTTGGATGAAAAGTGAAACGTTTTTCGAAGAAAGGAAGAAAAAAAAAAAACCCCGAGAAAGTCCAGTTGCCTTTTGGAAAAGCACCATTGGAGCAAGTTATGGCTTGCTTCTAACGAAAGCTGTGGAATTATCTTGAAGAGAAAATAACAGCAGGCTCGTCTCCACTGAGAGGAAGCTTTGGATAAAGGATTTCTGGCACGAGAAGGGAATGGGATGGACTCTTAACAAGCCATCTTTCAGTGCAATCTGTTCTTGCCTTCTCTGCAATAAAAAAAACTCCATTGAAAGCAGTGAGGCTGTGCAGTTTTTTTCCCCTTGGCTTTCCTTCCTGCTAACAACGGGCACGTTTGTTTCTTGCAGTGCAATCGACTGTTAAAATGGTGTCCTGCTCCAGATTGTCACCATGTTGTCAAAGTACAGTATCCGGATGCTAAGCCTGTTCGCTGTAAATGTGGCCGGCAGTTTTGGTAAGCAGGTTGGATGATAGAACCACCAAGGTTAGATTTTGGGACCTTGGCGTGGTGGGGGAAAATCAGCCTTGGCTTCCTCTGATAGCCAAGCCAAGTGAACACGGGGTGCTGAATATTTTGGGGGGGACAGGCAGATGTTTGCTGACTGCTGGTCATAAATTAAGCTTTTGGGTTATAGCAGAGCTCTGTATCTTAAACGTTCCACTGTTGAAAATATTGCTTAACTGGAAAACTGTCTAAAAAATATTTTAAACGTCTGTTGCAGTTTTAACTGTGGTGAGAACTGGCATGATCCTGTTAAATGCAAGGTGAGCTTTTCAAGCTTTCTGGTTTGCATCTTACCTGTGGCAGCATAGAAGAGTAATGGCTTCATGGGGGATCCGCATAGCAGCCAGCAGTACATAAAAGGGCCTTAGGATAACTTGGACATTACAGCTTTTGAAGAATAGGCCGAGGGGCTTCGCCTAAAACCCCCCACTTCAGGTCAACCCCCCCCCCCCACTCCATAGTATGTATGGCCCATCCTACCCCTTTTCCAAGGAAGTTGGAATGAACCATTCAGAATCAGGGTGAGCAAACACACACAGTGCTCTACTTAGAAAGCATTCCATATAAACTGAAGAAATGTGCAATCAACTCCGCATGGTCAGATTTGAAATTAACTCCCTAACTATTTCCTACTGCTTTTTTTTTGGCATCCTGAGAAAGATGCTTTGGACCTGAAGTGGCTTGAATAAGTATATAAAACAATTTTACAATTATTTCTCAAGATGATATGAGTCTATATATATATTCAACTAGTTGTTTCATTCACAAGATGAGGAATTTTAAATTTTATGATAGCTGTCAATTTTACGTTCATTGTTTTATTTTAAATCCTGCAATGCCCATTCTTGCCGCCTTCCTCTTGCTTTTAGATGATCATGTAGAGAACTTGAATGACACACCCCCATATTTCTGTAGGCAGTCCTTTATATCTGATAAAACTCTTAATTTAAGAATCCTGCAATGATGCCATTAGAACAATTGTGATTTTTTTCTCCCCCCTCTCTCCCGGACAGTGGTTAAAGAAATGGATTAAGAAGTGTGATGATGACAGCGAAACTTCGAATTGGATTGCAGCAAACACAAAGGTTTGGTGGTTTGTTTCTCTGGCTTGACACCCTCACAATAACAGAGTCTCTTTTCTCCCTTACAAGAACATTCTGTGAAGTCTGATAATTCCGTTTGCATATAGTGAGTGATAATTTTTGCCTGTAAACAATAGCTCTTTGGTTTCCTCTCTTTCCAACTCAAATAACTGAAGAGCCAAAAAAAAGTACCAGTATCTATTACGCCTGCTTTGGGGGGGGGGGGGGGGTGTTTTTTTAATTGCTGCAAAATCGGGCGTTATTGTCGAACTGAGGAGAACTAACAAATTTGCAATTATTAAAGGCAATGCAGATCTGAAATGTGTCAGTTTTTGCCACTTCTGGAAACGCAGGAAGGTGATCTTTCTGCTCTAAGTCTGGCTATAGATTTATTGCCGTATTGATCTACAGTGCCTTTCTCAGGGTTCAGGCAAATTTTTGCCGAATCCTTTTGCGCAAACTGCAAAATCTGGCCTAATTGCTTCTACGCAGCCCTTTCTAATCTCAGATTTCCGGAAATGGGTCCCAACTCAAAATGGGTGGCCCGTTTCACCCTTTCTAGGCAACAAGCCGTTCAACAAATTCTGTACAGTCTTTCGTTGTCGGTGGTGGAGATGAGGAACTGGTTAAGGTGTGTCGAGAAAAAACAACAACCATGGAATGGAGAAAGTAGACGAGTTTTGCTCTTCCCAATAACTGAGATTGGGGCCCTCTGATAATACCTGATTCAAACCATTGTTTTTCACAGCCCATAACCTCTGGACTTTATGTGACCTCAAGGTAGGGCGATGGCCACTAACGTGGATAGCTTTGAGGAAGGATTTGGATAAATCCAGGAAGGATAGATAGATTGGAGAATTTGAAGACTCAGGAGGCTTATGATCCACATATAGTAGTAAGGGAAACAAGGGTGAAAGATGAGTTTGTTTTCTTCTGATGAGCATCCTGGCAGCATTTTGTTAGCCAGAAACAAAAATGCTGGACTGTGTTGGTCTTTGCCTTGATAGACAGGTGCTAAGTATCTTCACCACCTTTCTCCCAGAGCTTGTCAATGCAATTCAGAATTTATTTAACGTTATAAGCCAGTGTTTCTCAACCTGGATCATTTGAAGTTATGTTTGGCTTCAGCTCCCAGAATTCCCCAGAGCCAGCATGGAAGTCCACACATCTTAAAATGCCCCAGATTGAGAAACACTGTTATAAGGTCTAGAGAAGGGCTTGTACCACATGAAGGGTTTTCTGTAAAAGTTGACCTGGAAACAGTGGAATTCTTATTGGTTGTGTTCTCATTACACAAGACCAACTTTTTGTGCTGCTTAAGGCAGTTTGATAGCTAAATGTGCAATTCAAAGAGTCTTTTGATTTCATCCATCCTGCACTGACTATCTCTCTTAAGTGATGTGTCAACTAAAAAAATACTTTTTTGGTCTTTTTTTTTTTTTGCCAGCAGAAAGAGAGTGGGGGAAAGTAGTGCATTCCTCAAATGCTTCATTTAATTGCTAGGCAGCCAAAGCTGTTGGCCCGCAAGATTATTACTGGAGAGCATGATTGATGACTCTTGGCTATGGATGTGTCCCATTGGAAAATATACATCCAGGGGGTGGGGGGAAGACCAGGGTCAAGGGGGAAATGAATGATGTATCTTAGTGTCGGCTGCACCCAAGTAACGCTGACATGGTCACTCCTAATAAATGAGTTTTTTTAAACTCTGAGAGATGCGGCCAGAGACTTATGATTTGAATGGGAGGGGGGGATTTGTCGGATCCCTAACATGATGTTTTCAATAGGAAGAATAATGCCTTGCTGGTTTTTGATCTCACCACCCTTCCTGTTGCCCGCAGGAGTGTCCCAAATGCCACGTGACTATCGAAAAAGATGGCGGCTGCAACCACATGGTCTGTCGGAACCAGAACTGTAAAGCAGAGTTTTGCTGGGTGTGTCTCGGCCCCTGGGAGCCGCATGGATCTGCCTGGTATGTTTAAATAAATGCTTATGGGGGTTTGGGAACTGTTGGATGGTTGGGAACGTTTGTTTTTTTTTGTTTTTTTTTCTGTAGGAGGAATGAGCCAGATAATTGCTGCATATGGATGAATATTTTTTTTCTTTAACTCTTACATTACTTGTGGTGAGACATGAGGATCTTCAGAGAAGCCTTAGTCTGCTTTGTCTCAACCTTTTTTTACCCATTTTAAGCTGTGTGGATTTCAAACTCCCAGAATTCCCCAGCCGGCATGTTGCAAGAAGTTGTGGAGGGAATCATTCAAAATCAGTTTGAGCAAACATACGGTTGGTTCTCTGCGTAGAAAACATTTCGTATAAGCTGAAGAAATATTGTGTGATCGACTCAGCATGGTGTGATTGGAAATTCACTTCTATTTCCCCGCCGTTTTTTTTGGCATCCTGAGAAGGATGCTTTGGACCTGAAGTGGTTCCCCTTGCCGGCTGGGGAATTCTGGGAATTGAAGTCCACTCGTCTTAAAAGCTGTCCAGGTTGAGAAACATTTCTCTAGTCAGCTGTTAGGCCCTGAAGGCTAGCAAAGACACCACAAGATATTTTGTCCTGCTTACAAAAAATGAATGAATGAATGAATGAAAAATGAATGAATGAATCCAGAACTTGGCCTGATAGATACAAATGAGAGAGGGATCATTTTAGAAATCTACACATTCACAAACCTCTTTCAGGTACAACTGCAACCGCTACAACGAGGATGATGCCAAGGCAGCAAGAGATGCCCAAGAGGTGAGTTCATCCCTCTTGGCAGCCCTCTGCATCAGGAAGCTGTTGACCGCTTGCTAGTCTCCCTCTCGTTGCCCAGATGGAGAATGTGGAGTAGGGTTAGCTTCCAGCCTTAAAACGCACAACAAGTGGCCGATGGATTGATTGATTGCTTCCTTGATGTCAGAGTTCTTGGCTAATTTGTACCACGGGGACATTGAAGGTGTTTCAATGTCTTTCCTTGAAGCAGTTCTTTCCTTGAAGCAGTTCTTCTTGAGATGTTTTGCTGTGGATAGACTGGTGCACTGGATGTCGCCGCTCTTTATGCGGTTTCTTTTATTACCTGGCATGCTGGCCGCACACCATTCCTTCTACCTGGAGGACCTTTCTTTCGTCTACCTTCATGGGGGGGAAAAAATAATAATCTGTTAAATCTTTATTACTGCGGGAAAGTCTGTTCTTCCCATTTGTAGAGACCTTTTCATCGCGAAGCCCCTTTTTTCTAGACCTGGAGCTTTCTGCTACGATTTGGGATGACTCGGGGATCGCCGTTTCTCTTCCCTCATCCTCTTGAGAGTTCAAGCCATTTTTTTCAGCCACCCATAAATAAATACGTCTGTACCTAAATAAAATTTGGCCACCAAGCCAGCTCGAAAATCTTTTTCCAGTCTCTTGTGACCTTATGAAATTGGAGCCACTTCCAAGTTATTTCAGTCAATTTGGGGGTTTGTGCTGGCGGGGGGATGTTGTGTCAGGTGGCATCCCGGGGTATCAGATTCAGAGCTTCACCTGGAGAACTGGCTGAACGAGGCCAAGGTTGCCCCTCTCCCTTCCTCTGCGCGGCCCCTCCCTCCCCTGTTTGCCTCGGGTGGGGGCGGGGATCCCTCCTTTCCCCCTTTTGGGGAGCCTCTTAGGGATTGCTCTGTTTTAATTCTCGCTTTTCCCTTTCGCTAATGGGGAATCCAATGCAGCGCTCCAGAGCCGCCCTGCAGAGGTACCTCTTCTACTGCAACCGCTACATGAACCACATGCAGAGCCTGCGCTTTGAGCACAAACTCTACGCCCAAGTCAAGCAGAAGATGGAGGAGATGCAGCAGCACAACATGTCCTGGATCGAAGTCCAGTTCCTGAAGAAAGCGGTCGACGTCCTCTGCCAGTGCCGTGCCACGCTCATGTACACCTACGTCTTTGCCTTCTACCTCAAAAAGAATAACCAATCCATTATCTTTGAGGTAAGACCGTCATTTGGCCCACCTCGGAAGGAGGGAAGGATGAGTCAAACCTTGAGTCGGTTGGGATCGAACGGCTGGCTGTGGGCGGACAAGGTCTGCCAGAAAACAGCCAGGCTCAGAGAGCACCAAGGACCCCTCGTTTCAATCCTAAGCTGCATATATTCTCCTTTGTAGGTCAAGCAGGCAACTCTGTACAGGTAACCATCGACTTAACAGCCATTCAGTTGCTGATGGTTAGAATAGAATAGAATAGAATGGAATGGAATAGAATAGAATAGAATAGAATAGAATAGAATAGAATAGAATAATAGAATAGAATAGAATAGAATAGAATAGAATAGAATAGAATAGAATAGAATAGAATAGAACAGAATTAGAACAGAATTAGAACAGAACAGAAGAAAATAGAATATAATAGAATTAGGATAGAAAGAATAGGATAGGATAGGATAGAATTATTTTATTGGCTAAGTGTGATTGGACACACAAGGAATTTGTCTTGGTGCAAATGCTCTCAGTGTACATAAAAGAAAAGATACATTCGTCAAGAGTCAAGAATCATCAGGTACAATACTTAATGATAGTCATAGGGTACAATAAGCAATCAAATCATACTAGGAAACAGTCCATATAAATCGTAAGGATACAAGCGACAAAGTTACTATCATACAGTCACAAGTGGGAGAAGATAAGTGATAAGGAGTGATGAGAAGATTGATAGTGATAGTACTGCAGATTTAGTAAATAGTTGGACAGTGTGGAGGGACTTGTTTGTTTAGCAGAGTGAGGGCGTTTGGGGAAAAAACTCCCCTTGTGTCTAGTTGTTCTGGTGTGCAGGGCTCTATAGCGTCGTTTTGAGGGTAGGAGTTGAAACAGTTTATGTCCAGGATGTGAGGGGTCTGTAGATATTTTCACAGCCCTCTTTTTGACTCGTGCAGTATACAGGTCCTCGATTGAAGGCAGGTTGGTAGCAATTGTTTTTTCTGCAGTCCTAATTATCCCCTGGAGTCTGTGTCTGTCCTCTTGGGTTGCAGAACCAAACCAGACAGTTATAGAGGTGCAAATGACAGACTCCATCATTCCTCTGTAGAATTGGATCACCAGCTCCTTGGGCAGTTTGAGCTTTCTGAGTTGGCGCAGAAAGAACATTCTTTGTTGTGCTTTTTTGAGGGTGTTTTTGATGTTAGGTGTCCATTTTAGGTCTTGTGATATAATAGAACCTAGAAATTTGAAGTTACAATGGCACTGGTTATAAGTCAAGGACTTTCTTTAAACAGACCAAACTTTCTGAATGTCATCGGGTGGGAGAACCAATCGGATTCCTGGGGGAGAGGGCGTTTCTTCCACATAAAAGGCACCTGGACAGAGCTGGCCTAGTCCTGATATTAATATTGTTAATATTGTTAGTCCTGATGTTAATATTGTCTAGTCAAACAGACTCGAAGTGTCTCAGGCTGCCTGATTTTATTAGACAGAAAGAAAGTAGGTGGTTCCTCAAATAACCAACCTTTTATTTTCAACACTATTAACATAGTTGAGTGATGCGGTAGCCTAGAGGTAGAGCTCTTGTCTCACAATCCGGAGGCTATGAGACTGTATCTGCTGAACAGAACTCCGCATTGGTGACAGGAAGGGCATCCGGCCATTAAACGCTCTGCTAGCTCCATTCATACTCTACCCCGCATGGGATTATGGGGTGATTAGAAGAAGAAGATGATTGTGTTAACATAGTTCTGTGTTTAGTTCATCAGAGTCCCAAGTATCTCAATCAATTGGTGATTTAGGAAAGCAGATGTTTCCTGATTTTCCTAAAGAAACTCCATAGGAGAGAAATACCTTCAGCTTTGAAGAGGTTCCAAAACTGCTCTAATTCCTGCCTGCTAATAAAAATACTAAACTATAACTAAGATTTTTTAAAAAGAAATTGCTATTCTGATGTGGTGTGTGTTTTTAAGGGGGTTACTAAAAAGGTTACTTGAAGTTATATCAGAGTGTTTTGCATTTGTAGAATAATCAAGCAGATTTGGAAAATGCTACCGAGGTCCTTTCTGGGTATCTGGAACGAGATATATCTCAAGATTCACTGCAGGATATAAAGCAGAAAGTACAAGATAAATACAGGTACCCCTTTGTTTCAGACAATACGGCTCAAAATATTTATCATTGATCTTGAATTAAACTGTAGAAGGGTTGAACGGGCAGGAAACGTATTCCTTCTGCGGCCACTTTTGATTCAGGCAAATGCTCAAGACCACTGAAATGAAAGAAAACCCCAAAGGTGCAATATAGGAATTAAATGAACAATTAAAACTTTTCAGCGGAAAAAGTGCTTTGTTCCTCTTACTGCAGAGGTCTCCAAATTTGGCAACTTTAAGATGTGCAGACTTCCAACTCCCAGAATTCTCCAGCCAGCATATAAAGATGATAGCTGGCTGGAAAATTCTGGGAGTTGAAGTCCACGTGTCTTAAAAAAGTGGCCAAATTTAGAGGACCCAGCCCCAGAGCAAAACGTGGCTGGCTGGGGGATTCTGGGAGTTGAAGTCCACGTGTCTTAAAAGTGGCCAAATTTAGAGGACCCAGCACCAGAGCAAAACGTGGCTGGCTGGGGGATTGTGGGAGTTGAAGTCCACGTGTCTTAAAAGCGGCCATGGTTGAGACACACCGTTTTAACTGCACAGGGAGAAGAATTATTTGCATGTGACTGGCCAGACTATGTACCCAGTTCCTCAACTCCACCCCAAGGCAAAACCTCGTGGCTTATTAATGTATTTTTGCCCGGAAATGTTGGTTGGCCTTGGCAACTAAAGGCGCTCGCCTCCCTTTTTTCCCCTTGCAGATACTGCGAGAGTCGGCGAAGGGTGTTATTGCAACATGTGCATGAAGGCTATGAAAAGGACCTGTGGGAATATATCGAGGACTGAAAAGTGGCCTGCATAAAACGAACTCTGAAAAAAAAAAAAAATCTTTTCCCATCTAGAGTGCTCATACCATTAAAACAAAACCCACATACACACACACACACACACACACACACACAGAAACACACACACACAAGGGGCACCACGCCTATTACACCGCTGGTCTGTAGTACCCGGAATTCTGTTTTGTTTTGTTTTTCTTTCCTCTTTTTGTTAATGGAAAAAGGATTTTAAGTAAATTATATTGTAATAAAAAAAGGTAGATAAACCATTGTACAACAGTATTCTAGGTGGCCAGTAAGTATGACAGACGCACTAAAAAACAACAACAGCCCTCCGATTTTTAACGCGTAGCTTCCTTCCCCGAGCTGACTTTTTATTTTTGGTTCTCTCCTCTGCATACGACCAATGAAATTTAAAACAGTTTCTTGACGCCGCTGTTCATGTCCGACCAGCCGTTTTGATGTACTTTGGTATGAGATTTCTCCCTACGACCCCCCCCTCCCTCCACCCCTCCGTAACAAATACACACCAGTTCATGGGTGGTGAATGTTGTTTGGCTTATTGTAAAGATGATTTTTGGGGGGGGGG
>NW_020716963.1:78425-120757 GCF_900518725.1 Notechis scutatus | reverse complement strand
GCTTGCTCAGGAATTCTGGGAGTTGAAGTCCATAATTCATAAAAGGGCCATAGTTGCCCACCCCTGCGCCTGAGCGATACACTTTTTTTTTAGCCCACCTCAGAGGAGATTACAGGTAGTCCTTGACTTATGACCCCCCCCCCATTGGACCCACAAATTTTCCGTTTCACAGCAAGACAGTTGTTAAGTGAGTTTGGCCTCACTTTTACGGCCATTTTACGGCCTTTCCTGCCATGGTGGTTGAGTGGATCACTGCCGTTGTGCCATTAGTCACACAATTGTTAAGTGAATCTGGATTTTCCCCCCTTGATTTTGTTTGTCAAGATAGGTCGCAAAAGGGGATCACGTGACCCCCCCCGGCTCACTGCCGCCGTCATAAATATGAGTCAGTTGCCAAGAAGCTTACATTGACCACGGCAGATGCTGCAATAGTTGTAAGTGTGAAAAACGGCCATAAGTCCCTTTTTTTTCCATGCCATTGTCATTTTGAACCATCACCAAATGAATCGCTGTAAGTCAAGGACTATACCTGTTCTGTCTCTTTCTGGTGGTAAGGTAAAGATTCCCCTCGCACATATGTGCTAGTCGTTCTGGCTCTAGGGGGAAATGCTCATCTCTGTTTCAGAGCCAAAGAGCCAGCGCTGTCCGAAGACGTCTCCATGGTCATGTGGCCGGCAGGACTAAACGCCGAAGGCGCATGGAAAGTTGTTCCCTTCCCACCAAAGGGGTCCCTATTTTTCTACTTGCATTTTTTATATGCTTTCGAATTGCTAGGTTGGCAGAAGCTGGGACAAGTAACCAGTGCTTACTCGGTTACGCGGCGCTAGGGATTCGAACCGCCAAACTGCTGACCTTTCTGATCGACAGGCTGTGCATCTTAGCCACTGAGCCACCGCTTCCCTTTCGGGTGGTCAAAGAATATCACTCTTCAGGCAGCCCTTGGCTGCTCTGTTATGTCTGAGAATAGAAGTGGCTTCCTCAAAGCTCCCTTGATCCCAGGACTGACAAACCCTTAATCCCCAGTAAACAAGCCGAGAAAAAAAACACGAAAGAGTGAATGTGTTGCAGGTTTCTCCTGGGCAAGCACAAAGCAGCGGTTGAAGTCTACAACGACGCAGCTCAACACAACGAGAAGGACTGGGTATGTCTGAAGCTCTTCTTATTTCAAAAGAGGGTGGTCAGGATTGGATATGGACAAATCAGCCAAGGCCAGATTTATTCACATATTTGGTTTCTTCTTTAAATGAGTAGTAAGGTGAAGGTAAAGGTTCCCCTCGCACCTACGTACTAGTTGTTTCCGGCTCTAGGGGGCAGTGTGCTCATCTCTGTTACAAAGCCAAAGAGCCATCGCTGTCCAAAGACATCTCTGTGGTCATGTGGCTGGCATGACTAAATGCCCAAAGGCGCACGGAACGCTGTTCCCTTCCCACCAAAGGGGTCCCTATTTTCCTGCTTGCACTTTTTTTTACTTGCTTTTGAACTGCTAGGTTGGCAGAAGCTGGGACAAGGAACGGGAGCTCACTCCGTTATGCAGTGCTAGGGATTTGAACCACTGAACTGCCGACCTTTCTGATCGACAAGCTCAGCGTCTTAGCCACTGAGCCACCGCGTCTCTAAATGAGTAGTAGCCGCTTCTTAAAAATATGACTCAGGTGGGGAAACCCCTAAGAGGAAACTGGTGGACGGTTTCCAGAAGAAAATGAGGTTTCAGTATCCCAAAAAGTTTGTGCTGTACAGGTAGTCCTCAACTTACAACAGTTGGTTTTTAGCGACTGTTCAAAGTTACAACGGCCCCGAAAAAAAGGGACTGTTTTTCACACGGTCATTGCAGGATCCCCATAAGTGGTGCGGTGTCCTAGAAGCGGAGCTCTTGCCTCATAATCAGGAGGCTGTGAGTTCGATCCTAGGTAGAGGCAAATATTTCTCTGTCTGGGCACGATGAGAATCTATCTGCCAAACAAAACTCTGCGTTGGGAACAGGAAGGGCATCCGGCCATTACAACACTCTGCTCCACTCAGTTGCCCAGACTCCACCCCGCAAGGGATTATGGGGGTCGTTAAAAAGAGGATGATTGCAGCATCCCCACGATCAGAATTCAAGCACTAGGCAACGGATTCCTATTGACGACGGTTGCAGTGTTCCAGAATCATGTAATTCCCCTTTTGCGACGTTCTGACCAGCCAAATCAAGAAGGAAGCCAGATTCACTTAACAAACAGGTCACCGCTGCAGCGATCCGTTTAACAACCGTGGCAAGAAAGGTCGTACGGATGTCTCACTTAGCAAGAGAAATTGTGGTTTTAAGTGGAGGACTACCTGTATAAGTCCACAGCTTTGGCTTAATATGGGATGAGCACCTGAGCAAGGACAGGCTGTTCTTCCGTTATGATTAAGGCAAGGTTCGGGCCCTATGAAGTAAAGTCTGAGATGCGACAGCCATCCATCTCCAGAGGAAGAACAAACTAGAAGAAGCAGGATTGTCTCTGGTCGATAGATACAAGGCTCCCATCTCCCAATTTTTCCCCATCTGGAAGAAATAATTTTCCAAGTGGATAGACCCATATCCTCTTAGCATGCATTCTTTCATTGGGATGGATATTAACTAGACTCAAATGTTGGCCAGATGTGCGATTCATTATATTTCACTGTGGTGGCTCAGTGATTAGAAAGCAGCATTTCAGGTTAACTTTGCCGACTGCCAGCAGTTCAAATCTCACCAGGCTCGAGGTTGACTCAGCCTTCCATCCTTCCAAGGTGGGTCAAATGAGGACCCAGATTGTTTGGGGGAAAGATGCCGACTCTGTAAAGCGCTTAGCAAGGGCTGTAAAGTACCATGAAGTGGGTATATACGTCTAAGTGCTATTGCTATTTCAGCAGCAAACCTGGCAGCTTGAAATAACATAGTTATATGCTAAAAGGACCCACCTTTTCGTTGCATAATATTGCTACTGAACCAAAATTTTATTTCCTGCATCCATACAGTCCATTCAAATTTAACTTTCGAAATCAGTCTTTCTCAATCTAGACACTTTTAAAATGTGTTGACCAACTCCCAGAATTCCCAACTGGCTGGGGCATTCTAGGAATTGAAGTCCCCCCACCCCCCCCCCAAAAAAATCTCAAAGCGGCTGAGGTTGAGAAATGCTGGTCTACATTAAAATTGAACCTGAGGCGCTTTATTCCTAATTCAGCCTTCCAGTCACTGCACCGTGTGTAGGTTACTGGTCTCAGAAGAAGGTTTAATGGACATATTTAACTAAATCTTTACTAAGTTTCCCTTTTCATCATATTTGTGTCTTGGTAACCTTTCCCAACCTCCTGCCCTGCAGATAGGTTGGATATCCCACACCCTGCATTCTCGTCTAGGGTGTCTTTCAAGAGAGCAGCAGGTTGGGAAAAGCTTATCTTAATATCTTTGTCATGTTTGGCTGACATTGCATCGTTCCTGGTTTTTCAGCTGATTTGCAAGGTGTGTGCTTGCTTGAATTTTGTGGTAGAGTATGAGCTTTGACATCAGCATTTTGCCATCTGCAACGAGAAATGGTTCCACTTACTTCATAAACCTCCCTTCTTTTTATAACTAGGAGATCTTCCATAACTTGGGAGTCTGCTACATGCAGCTGAAATATTTCAACAAGGTAAAACAGACCCTTCGGCTATATTATATGCTAGGCCAGGGGTCCCCAAACTTGGCAATTTTAAGACTTGTGGATTTCAACTCCCAGAATTCTGGGAGTTAAAGTCCACTCATCTCCAGTCGACCAAGGTTGAGTTCTATTGGGTGGAGTTCAACTAATTGAAACGCAGAGACCTGCTCCTAAAAGAGCACAATATGGCAGGAAATATCTACCCATCTTCCTAAAAAGATTCGTTCCTTGCAAGATGGAATAAGGCGGGAGGCAATTGGGAGGCCCAAAGAAGATTCTGCTCTGCTTAAATCTCCAAAATCCCACCCAGACTTCAACCACACCAATTCTGGGAGTTTGAAGCCCACAAGTTGCCTTAAAGTTGCCAAGTTTGGAGACAATCTCTGCTAGGCAATCCATGATGGCTCAAGGTCCCAGCTTTCCAGAAATCCTCCAAAATTCAAAGCTGCTTTAAAAAGCCAGAATCTGCATTTCATTACTTAAATGCCTTTAAGCTGAAAGAGAACCTCCAAGTTAGACTTGGGCCACCTTGAAGCTTCCGCTAGCCCTCTGAAGGGCCCAGCTGGTTCCTGTCTCTTCCCAGTTCAGACATTTGGGTGTTAATGATGCTCCCTGTCCCTTAAACCGAGGTTGCTTCTTCCAGTAACGTTGCAATCCACGAGTCAGAACTTGTTTGTTTTGTTCTACCAGTAGTTGCTAAGACCAAGCCAAGATTTTATTATGGGAGAATTCTTGGCTTGCTTCTCTCAAGCCATGAAAAAAACAGCGTGCCTTCTCTGTCATTGGCATGGGGTGATGTTTGCCTTTAAAAGGGAAGTTTGTTAGTGTATTTTGCTGTCAGCCTGAGGATTTTTCTCTGTCCTTCTGATGGTAACTTACACCAAGCCTATAAAATATAATGAAGTCTACAGAGTGTTGTGCTATTTATACCCTTTAGTAACGAACATGCTATGTTACATAAAGTCATCCTTTTTTTCAAAAATAGACAATTCCTCTCTCTCTCTCTCTCTCTCTCTCTCCAACCCCCCCTCCCCCCCTTTTTTTTAAAAAAATGGGCCTGGGGGAGAAATCTCAAAACCTGCAACCTTTTCCTTTCCATCCCACCAGCTGGGTCTGGGGGAGAAGAAAACACGGCTTTCCAATCAATGCCTTTCGATGGGGGGAGGGTTTGGGGCAGGAAGAAACCGTGTTGTCTCTGGGCACTTCATCAGTCCTGAAGTTCATGCTGGCATCAGCACTTTTGGGCAGAACGACCTATAAAACCCTGCTGAGATTTTTGGTCTCTTTACACTTTACTCAAACTCACTGCAACTCTAGTCTCAGCCCAGAGCTCCCCCCCACCTCTCCCCCACCAGCTTGGTTAGTGGCATTTAAGGGGGGGCAGGATGGGGAGAAGGAAGAGAAGGAGAGAGAGAGAGAAAGAGAGGGGGGGGGGGAAGCAGCCTATCCTCAAACTTTTTGTAATGAATTAGAATAATAACAGAATAACAGAGTTGGAAGGGACCTTGGAGGTCTTCTAGTCTAACCCTCTGCTCAAGCTGGAAAGCCTATAGCATGTCAGACAAATCACTGTCCAATCTCTTCTTTAAAATCTCCAGTGTTGGAACATTTCACAACTTCTGGAGGCAAACCATTCCCCTGATTAATTGTTCTCACTGTCAGCAAATTTCTCCTTAGTTCTAGGTTGCTTCTCTCCTTGATTAGTTTCCATTCATTCCTTCTTGTCCTGCCTTCTGGTGCTTTGGAGAATAGCTTGACTCCCTCTTCTTTGGGGCAGCCCTTGAGATACTGGAACACTTTATTTATTTTTATTTATTTCTTTTGTCAAGCAATTATAAGATAACAGGTATAAGTATAAACATGGTTATGAATACATGAAATGGATATGAATAAAAAAGAAACGATAGGACAGGGACGGTAGGCACGTTGGTGTGCTTATGCACGCCCCTTACAGACCTCTTAGGAAAGGGGTGAGGTCAACAGTAGACAGTCTAAGGTTAAAGTTTTTGGGGTTTGGGGAAGAAACCACAGAGTCAGGTAGAGTATTCCAGACATTGACCCCTCTGTTGCTGAAGTCGTATTTCCTGCAATCAAGTTTGGAGCGGTTAACCTTAATTTTGTATCTATTGTGTGCCTGTGTATTGTTGTGGTTGAAGCTGGAGTATTCATTGACAGGTAGGACATTGCAATAGATAATTTTATGTACTATACTTAGATCAGACTATCATGTCACCCCTAATTAGTTTTACAGGAGGGTTGGGCGGGATAAAACACCAAAGACTTGGAAGTAGCACCCGTAGAGGACAGATACGGCTCCTGCCTTGAGCGAAGGGTTGGACTAGATAGAAGATATATTTGGTGTATTTTGTTCCTTCCTTCTCGCCCCCCCAAGCAGCTGCTTGACATCGCTGGGGAGGGACAGACCTATATCAGCTCAAGCCAGAATAAAAGCCACGTTGGGAGTGGCTCAGGTTGATAGTGATGAAACCAAGCCCATTCTCTCGCTTGCACTCAGGCCAAAGATCAACTGAACAACGCCTTGCAGCTCAACCGCCATGACCTGACCTACATGACCCTGGGGAGAATCCACCTGATGGAAGGGGATAGAGACGCAGCCATTGAAATCTATAAAAAAGCAGTGGAGTAAGATATTTTCTTCCCTTCTACTCTTTTAGGGCAGGGTTTTTCAAACTCGGTTGCATTGAGGGCTGCATCAGGGTTGTGTTTGATCTCAAAGGGTAGGGGTGGGCATGGCCAGCTCACAAAGGCCTCGCAAGCTCCTTTTCCACTGGCAGAGGGTTGTAGGAGGCTGTCGCAGCCGAAAACACCGCAGGTTGGTCCTTCACTGTTTCCCCATGGGACCAGATCTAAGCACCCCACAGGCTGGATCCTTGAATTGACACCCCTGCTTTAGGGGGTGGGGGAGATGTCCTTTTCCAATTAATTTTTGGCTCCAGTTAAGTGCTTTATTTTGACTGTGTCGTTATTTTAATTAATTCAAGAAAGGAAAATGCCTTCCCATCCTCTAGGAAATCCCTTTAGCCTCACACTTAATTGGCAGACCCATGGTCCTCCCCCATTATCTGTCTATATAAAAGCGAAACACCCCTCATGCATCATCACAAAATCTCCAGAACCATAAAGCCTACAAACTTGGAAATTTGGCACCTATGTTCCACTTCGCTTCTAGGGGCTCACTAAGAAAGGATTTTTCGAAATGACTATCAGATCATTACTATTTCTTAATACAGTAATTAACACGCTCTGATGCTAAGGAGTTCTACTCCCCCTCCCCACCTGAAAAGAACTCTGTTCCAAATGCAAAACACAAGCAGAGGAGAGGAGTTTCAGTTTCAGTTTTACAGCAGCAAGCAGCTTTAGTACAGAACAGTTGAGCTAAGCCACGCCCTGGCCCCTTGCTGGCTCCTTGCTCACACAGCCAATACTGTCTCAGTTTCCAAACAGCCCTCCACTCTCTCACACACTGACGGGACGCTAGCCAGATGAATACTGATGGATCCTGGTAGGCAGAGGCAGATTTTTTTCCTCTCCAAAAACTAACCCCGACCACATAGTTTTGTAGCAAAGCATTGGGTATTGAGCTAGTTCAAAAATAGAGCTAACTGTGCCACCACAGAGAAGACTAACCTGAGTCCTGCAGATCCCCCAAAGAAAAAGGAATCGTTTTGGAGGTCTCCCAACCAGATGAGTGGAGTTAACTGTGGCAAGGGAAAGGATACTGCACTGTACACCTACAGAGAGTTACACCTGTACACCTACAGAGAGTTAACTGTGGCAAGGGAAAGGATACTGCACTGTACACCTAATACCTAACAAACTGGGATTGGATTGTAATCAAAACACTGCATGCTAAGGATTATAAGTCCCAAAGAGTGACACTACCGCCAACTTTCTTCTTTTCTTTTCCAACACAGGATTTTGGTGGAGAGGGAAAAAGAGGGGAGACAGGGTATTTGGTGCTGAACACATTCCTCTAACTGCCAGCCTAGAACTAGGGGTCTTGAAATAAATGTAAGACAGAAGGGATTTCCTGGAGGATGGGAAGGCGCCTTACTTGAATTTGGAAAGATTATGAAAAACATCGTTTTTTTTTTTCCAATTTTGGACCACGGCCTCCTCCATCTGCCAGCCTAGAGCAGAGGCCAGCACAATCTCTGGCACACTCGTGGGTTGGTCAGCCCCTAAACGTCTAATCCAAAGCCAATTAAATGGACTTTAAAATGGAGGCAGGCCCATTTTGACTGGCTAATTATGGGTTGCCATGAAAAGGAGGCTGTATTATTAATCACTGGCATAGAAAACATCGATATTCCTCAAGTACTCTTAATATTTTGGGCCACCTTCCTTCCTTCCTTCCCCTGCAGAAGAATGAATGATTGTTTGGCTTTAATGATGGCAATGGACGCTTTAAAACCCTGCAATCTGTATTTCTGTTTTTTTGTTTTTTCTTTTCAGATTCTCTCCTGAAAACACAGAACTCCTTACAATTCTGGGCTTGCTTTATCTTGAGGTATGAAAAGTTGGTCATTAAGTCATTAGGTACTTTTACAGGTCCTCGCCTTACAACCACAATTGAGCCCAGAATTTCTGCTGTTAAGCCAGATGGCGGTTCGGTGAATTTTGCCTCATTTTACCACCTTTCCTTTCCACCGTTGTTAACTGAATCAGGGCAGTTATTAAGTTAGTCACATGGTTGTTAAGTGAATGTGGCTTTGCTTGTTGGAAGGTTGCAAAAGAGGATCACACATGACCCCACAACACTGCAACCGTCATAAATATGAGTCCATTGTCAACATCTGAATTTTGATCACATCACCTTGGGGATACTATAAAGTTCGTAAGGGTGAAAAACAGTCAGGTCACTTTTTTCAATGCTATTGCAACTTTGAACAGTCACTAAAGGAACTGTTGTACGTCAAGTTGTAGTTTAGTTGTAGTAGATGTTTTTCCTTCTTTGCATTCAAAGTAAACCTCCTCTGTGGTACCCCCTCACCCACATCTGACGTTCTAACCCAGGCTTCGTCAAATGTAATCAATCACAAACTTGTTTTAAAAGCAAAACCTGTTTTATTGCAACACTGGGAATTGCTTTCATTCCCAGCTGGAACTAATATTAAACAGTTCCCCAAGATAAGCACACACCTTTCAGTTCTGTGGAATGCTGCCAAAAACAGAAGTATCCAATTAACTATAAAAGAAACCAATTGAAGTACCAGGGAAAAAAAACAACCAAAGTACACAGAGCTTGAGGATGACTCAGAACCGATGGAACTACTTTGCTTCCTGCAAAGGTTTCGTCATTTTGGCCTGACTTTTATCCCTGATGGGAGGGGCAATCACCTCCCAGCCTTATTCCCGAGTCACCCCTGCTGCTTTAGCTGCTCTTCTGGCAGCTCTGTGCATACGCACACTGGGAACAGGCTCCCCTTGTTCCTCTGCCTCGCTGCTGCCAGACTCTGAAGGCTCCAAAGGCAGCACTCCACTCCCAGATGGTCCCGGCCTCATCCCTGCATCGGACACAGGATCTGAGTCCTCTCCAGACTCCCTGACTGGTTCCCATTCTTCCTCACTGTCTGATTCCGCCGCCGTCTGCACCAGCTACCGGCAAACTAATTTGTAATTTGTACTAATTTGTAATTTATAATTTTACTAATTTGTAGCCTGAAAACTCTAAGACCCAAAGCATAATGTGTAGGAATGCCTCTCTCTGGATGCAATGACAGGAGAATAATCCATAGTGCTAAATAAAATGTCCCTTACATATTTTTTTCCTTTCTTAGCTTGAGGTTTATCAGAAAGCCTTTGAGTACCTTGGAAACGCCCTCACCTTTGATCCCTGCAACTATAAGGTAAATTGGAGAATAGGAAGACAAGCTTAAGTTTTGAGCGCTTTGTACAATGTATAAAGTTAATTGTTCAATACATCGAGGAATAGTCGAAGGTGGAAGTAAAAGGAGGCATGAAAATGCATGGCTTGCTTAACAAATGGCTTGATGCTAAGACCGAGTTAAGACGTCGTATATCCCCTTGTTGGTTTAATGTATTTATGATGAAATGTACAAATGTGGTGGTGTTAGAGGTTAGAAAATGAATAACTGCACGTTATGCATAAATGACAAGTCAATTGATTTATCTTGCTAGGCTATTTACAAAAATTGGAAAACAGAAATATTAACATGTGCAAATGAGGGTAAAAACGTTCAGAGTGATGAATGTTTTTTTTTTCTAAAATAAGCAAAAAAAATTGGCAATGTGTGAAACGGGTTTCTGTCCCCTTTGTTACATGGAAATCAGAGCTGAGTATTTTGGCAGCAATGGGAAAATATGTTGGATACAGCAAGAATGGGGTAGCTGGGGGCATGTCGTAAAACGAGAGAACCAGAATGAAAGGGTGGTAAATGCATATAAGTAGGTTTATACATGATTTTGTATTTATTTATTCTGTCATGTTTATGTAGTGCATATTAGAAGTGGAGACCCTTTGAGAGCTGTATGCCACGAAATTTCATTTTAATGTATGCAGCTTAGTGTACATTCAAAATGACAATAAAGTTAGTCTGAGTCAAAAGTGAATGCCTAGCATAAAAAGAAGTATATTGGGAGTAGTTGGATCCAGAGAAGGAACTGATGCGGTTTGAATCTCAAAACATTTGATAAGCAAAAGGAAAGCGAATAATTTCCATTAAACTTGTGGGTGAATAGAGTTGAGATGCTCATTGTATTAAGTAAAAGCAAGCCTACTTGATAGGGTAAGCGGTGTTGGTCAACACTAGATTTAGTTAATTCCTTTTATTTCGCTTACCTCATGGCAAGATTTCCCTGGCTTCCTGTTTCTGATTGCTTCCCTGCATTTTGTATAACTTTGCTCACCTCCCCCAAAAATCCTGTATGCATGTAAATAAACAACTTTACACAACAAGCATAATGGAAGAGTGTGAACGGCCTTCCTCCTCTCTCCACCTCCCAGACTGCAAGAAGGCAGTTGTTTGTGGTTTGTAGTATCATCGTACTTTTCTCGCCATTTGGGCCATAGGCTTTTGCAATGTGTCTGCCTTCAGATGCATTCCTGAATCTTAAGACAACACCTCTCCATTTTGGCCTCTTGAAAATATGGAGCTTATGCCATATTCACTTACTTACTATAGTGCATCCACACTGTAAAAAAGAGGTTGAGACTCGAGAAAGAGTGCAGAGAAGAGCAACACAGATGATGAGGGGGCTGAAGATTCAAACATATGAAGAACGGTTGCAGGAACTGGGCCTGGCTAGTCTAGGGAAGAGAAGGACCAGGGGAGACAGGAGAGCAGCCTTCCAATATTTGAGGGGCTGCCACAGAGAGGAGGAGGTGGTCAAGCTATTTTCTAAAGCATCTGAAGGCCAGACAAGGAATAATGGATGGGAACTGAACAAGGAGAGATTCAACCTGGAAATATGACAGTGAGAACAATTAACCTATGGAACAGAAGTTGCCTTCAGATGTTGTGGGAGCTTCATCACTGGAGACTTTCAAGAAGGGATTGGACTGCCACCTGTCAGACACGGTGTAGGGTCTCCTGCTTGGGCAGGGGGTTGGACTAGATGACCTGCAAGGTCCCTTCCAATTCTGTTAATCTGTTAAAGGTTTTCTTCTTTCTGGCCTACTTCATTTGGGCTTCTTGTCTTTCAAAGGCCATTTTGGCAGCTGGCAGTATGATGCAAACCCATGGGGACTTCGACATGGCTCTCAGCAAGTACCGAATCGTGGCTTGTACCGTTCCTGAGAGCCCCCTGCTCTGGAACAACATCGGGATGTGCTTTTTTGGCAAAAAGAAATACGTGGCGGTGAGCATGTTGCCTTCCTGTTCCTTGTTCCCCCTGTATGTGTCGAGAGGAGGAAGAACAGAAATTCTCTCCCTCTGTTTCCCATTGATTCTTTCTCCTCCATGGCGGGGAGGTGTATATAAGTAGTCCTTGAATCACAACAACGATTGGGGCCCAAATTTCCATTGGTAAGCCAGGCAGTTGTTAAGTGAGTCATGCTCGATTTTACAACTTTTTTTGCCATATCAATAGCTACAACTTATGACTTTTCTATTTAGACTTATATACCACTTCATTATGCTTTACAGCCCTCTCTAAGCGGTTTACAGAGCCAGCGTATTGCCACCCAACAAGTCCTCATTTTACCAACCACAGAAGGAATGGAAGGCTGAGTCAACCTTGAGCCACTCAGAATCGAACTGCTGGCAATCAGCAGAGTTAGCCTGCAAAACTGCATTCTAACCACTGGGAGGGAGGGAGAGAAGGAGAGAAGGAGAGAAGGAAGGAAGGAAGGAAGGAAGGAAGGAAGGAAGGAAGGAAGGAAGGATATAGCAATAGACTTATATACCACTTCACAGTGGTTTACAGCCCCCTCTAAGCAGTTTGCAGAGTCAGCCTCTTGTCCCCAACCATCTGGGTCCCCATTTTACTGACCTCAGAAGGATGGAAGTCTGAGTCAACCTTGAGTCAGTCAGGATCGAACTGCTGACAGTGGGCAGAATTAGCCTGCAGTACTGCATTCTAACCACTGCGCCACCACGCCATGATTGCTAAGCGAATCACTGCAGTTGTTCAGTGAATCCAGCTTCCTCCATGGACTCTGCTTGTCAAAAGCGGGCTGGGAAGGTTGCTCAAATAGCGACCACATGACCCCAGGACGCTGCAAACCATCATAAATACACGCCAGTTGCCAAGCGGCCCAAATTTTGATCGTATGACCCTGCGTGGATGCTGTGACGCTTGTAAGCGCGAGGACCGGTCGGTCTTAAGTCACCTTTTTTTTCCCCCCAGTGCTGTTGTAACTTCGAACGGTGGCTAAACGGATGGTTGTAACTCGAGGACTATCCGTCTGGGTTTCTCGCTGTGCTCCTTTGGTCGTGAGAAAGAGACGGAGGCCCTTCCTTCACCGTTTTTTGTTTTTGTTTTACTTTTGTCTGTTTCCTGGTGCATTGCTTTCCTTTCAAGGCCTCTGGCTAGGGAGAAGGGGGGGGGCGGCTACACACACACACACACACACACACACACACACACACGGAGAGCGGAGGAGGGTGTATCTTGCTTGCCCCGACATTTGGAGAAAATAAGAAACGCCGGCGAAGGGAGGGACCCCCTGCTGCTTCTCAAATCTCCCCATGCTGTTTTCTGCCTCCGGCATCTTCTCCCCGGAGCCTCCTGATTGGAAGGATTTGCGAATAACTCCCTCCACCAGGCGCCAGAACCCCTCCATCACTGAACCCTCCAACCTTGTTCTTTGGAGGGTTTGGGGCCGTGCGCCTCACTGGGGACACACACACACACACACACACACACACACGGTTCGATGTGCAGCTGTTCCAAGAGCCAGGGGTCCGCGTTGTAACAGGGTTCATTTCCCCACCGAGCAATTAACGGCCCTGGCACCTCTTTCTATTTAAACCTGAACTATTTAGCTATATATTCTACACTTGGTTGGCCCTTCTCCAGCAAAAAAAAAAGAAGAAGAAGAAGACCACGAATGAACTACGGTCTCTGTGTCACACATGATCTTCGGAGCAGTTGTGGGGTGTTTTTTTTTTTTTTTTTTTTTGACTACCGGTTCTGTGGGCGTGGTTTGGTGGGTGTGGCAGTGCAAAGTTTCTGCCAAATCCCATTCCCAGCTGATCAGCTATGGGCATGGTTTGGTGGGTGTGGTGTTCTGTGGGTGTGGCTTGGTGGGGCGTGGCAGGGGAAGGATCCTGCAAAATCCCCATTCCCTCCCCACCCCACTAACCTGCTTTCCAGCTCTGTTCTCCTGGGCAGGGCAACCAAAGAAGACCCAGCCAATCAGCTGTGGGCATGGTTTGGTGGGTGTGGCATGGCTTGGTGCGCGTGGCTTGGTGGGCGTGGCAGGGGAAGGTTACTGCAAAATCCCATTCCCTCCCCACCCCACTAACCTGCTTTCCAGCTCCGTTCTCCTGGGCAGGGCAACCAAAGAAGTCTCAGCCAATCAGCTGGGACTTGGGAGGCGGAGAATAGATGGGGGCGGGGCCAGCCAGAGGTTGGATTTGCCGGTTCTCCAAACTACTCAAATTTTCCGCTACCGGTTCTCCAGAACTGGTCAGAACCGGCTGAAGACCACGTCTGCTTCGGAGGTCTGCTGTGCCACCCAACTCAGATCCGCATTGCCCGGTTGCTGGGGTTGGGAGCACCCTCGAGCTGGGGAAGAGGAAGAGGAAGGGAAATTGTCCTCGCCTGCTCCCTTCCCTAGTTCAGCACAAGAGAGAAAGGCATGTGCCTTTGCACTGGCACTCATGTACCTATGTAGACCCCTGGATTTACTCCTGGCACACTGATGGTACTCTTGAGAGGAGAGCAGTTGACAGATTTCCTACATTGCAAACTCATTGTGCCACAGGATGGATTTCACTTCGTTCTGATGAACAGACTGAGTCAGAGCGCAAAGTATTCATTTATTTTATGTTTAAAGATGTTGAGACTCCAGAAAAAATGCAGAGAAGAGCAACCAGGATGATTAGGGGACTGGAGACTAAAACATATGAGGAACGGTGACAGGAACTGGGCCTGGTTAGTCTAGTGAAGAGAAGGACCAGGGGAGACACGATAGCAGCCTTCCAATAGTTGAGGGGCCGCCACAGAGAGGAAGGGATCAAGCTGTTTTCCAAGGCACCTGAAGGCCAGACAAGGAATAATAGATGGAAACTGAAGAAAGAGAGATTCAACCTGGAAATAAGGAGAAACTTTCTGACAGTGAGAACAATCAACCCATGGAACAGAAGTTGCCTTCAGAAGTTGTGGGAGTGCCATCACTTGAGCCCTTCAAGAAGAGACTGGACTCCCATTTGTCAGAAATGGTGTAGGGTCTCCCGCTTGGGTGTGTGTGGGGGGTTGGACTAGACGACCTACAAGGTCCCTTCCAACTCTGATTATCTGTTATCTGTTAATCCCACCTTTATTATTCTAGAAGTAACTCAAGACAGCAAACATACAGAATTCCTCTTCCTCCTCCTACCCCACAATAGCAACCTTGTGCGGTGGATTTGGCTAAGAGGGAGTGATTGGCTCAAAGTCATCCAGCCGGCTTTCAGGCTTAAGATGGGACTAGAACTCACTATCTCCTAGCGATTGGTCCAAAGTCACCCAGTCAGCTTTCAATGGCTAGGGCAGGACTAGAACTCACAGTCTCCCGGCCGGCACCTTAACCACTACACCAAACTGCCTCTCAATGGTTTGATCAGTCATAATGGATTGAATCACATCTCGTTACGTTCACCTTTGCCAGGGTTTGCAAGTAAAGTCTAGGACTTCTTTTGGAGAAAGGCAGTGTTGTTATTGTAGGGGGAGCCAAGGTCCAGAAGGTGGCCTTGGGACATCCCAGTCTTCTCCTCTGGTGACCCAACCATGTTCTTCCACAGGCCATCAGCTGCCTGAAACGGGCAAACTACCTCGCGCCCTTTGATTGGAAGACCCTGTACAACCTGGGACTGGTCCACCTGACAATGCACCAATACGCTTCCGCCTTCCACTTCATCAGCGCAGCGGTCCATCTCCAGCCCAAGCTGGCAGAACTTTACATGTTGTTAGCAGGTACCAACGCTGCACCTGTCCTCCCCTCCTCCTTACCTATAAATCCTGATTCCTGGCCTCCAGAAACATCTGCTTTGCTACGATACCAAGTAGTCACTGATATAGTACTTTAGACATACAGATCTTATTAATTATCTTCTTAAAACAATTGTGCTGAGATAATTTCACTTTACGAGCGGGGAGGACGTTCGTTCTTTAAATTGAAAATGTCACTGGTTTAAGGGTAAAATAATTCAGTGCTCCTCCACATTAGGAAGATAAACACTTCTGTTTGGGTTTTTTTCCCCCCTTTATTTGTTTTAGTTGCCTTGACAAATCTTGAAGATCTTGAAAATGCGAGGCTAGCGTATCAGAAAGCTTCGTCCCTGGACACGTATGTCTTCTCTACTTAATTTTAGGGAGGGCTTCCTCTGAACTCAATGAAAACCGGTGGTACTAAAGCGGGGGTGTCCAGCCGTGGCAACTTTTAACAGCTGTGGACTTCAACTCCCAGAATAGCAGTGTTCCCATATTTGAGGGGCTGACACAAAGAAGGAGGGGGTCCGTTTCTTCTCCAAAGCCCCCGAAGGCAGGTCAAGAAGCAATGGATGAAAACTTACCAAGGAGAGATCCAATTTAGAACTAAGGAGAAATTTCCCAATAGTGAGAACAATTAATCAGTGGAACTGATTGCATTCAAGAGTTGTAAGGGCTCCATCATTAGAGGCCTTTAAGACGAGACTGGATAGCCACTTGTCTGGAATGGTATAGGGCAGGGGTGTCCAACCTTGGGAACTTTAAGACTTGTGGACTTCAACTCCCAGAATTCCTCAGCCAGCTTTGCTGGCTGAGGAATTCTAGGAGTTGAAGTCCACAGTCTTAAAGTTCCCAAGGTTGGACACCCCTGGTATAGGGTCTCCTACTGGAGCAGGGGGTTGGACTAGAAGACCTCCAAGGGTCCCTTCCAACTCTGTTATTCTATCATTCTCTCTCTTCCTATCCTTACCCTGATCCACTGCCTCAAACCTGATCACAAAAATCAAGCCTCTGTAATGCTTTCTGCGTGAAAGTCTTTGGTGACTACAACGCAATTGGTCACATTTGTCTACTTTTTTGATATTTACCGGCCCAATAAACCAATGTTTGTTATTTCAAGGTTTCTTCTGCCTTACAGGGGCAACCCACTCATCAGTCTGAATTATGCAATCCTGCTATACAACCAAGGAGATAAGGAGGCGGCTGTGGCTCAGTACTACGAGATGCAAAGAAAGGTCCATGCGTTAAAAGAGAGCAGCCTGGATTTTGACTCCGAGGTATGTTGATGGTAAACTACTCATGGGAACTTTCACAGAGTAGTTGACTGAAATCAGAGGTTTTCTGTTAGAGAAGATACGTCTGGTATTGGAAGTGGGCGTCTTAAACCTCTACCTTATCCAAGCCAGAGGATTCAATTTCTGTCCCCCCCCAAATATTAAAATGGCTTCTGGCAACCGCCAACCAAATTGGGACCTTCTTCTGAATGGATATATAAGCATCTCTCACGCTTCTCTTATTTCCTTCAGTGAAGGCAAAAAATTGGCGCAGGGCTCAGGTAAAATCTGCCGCAGGATTGGACCAGGCATTCAGTTTTCCTTCTTCTTTTGCTCTTACGTGGTCAGATGGTGGACATAGCCCAGAGACTGGGCACTTCCTTACAGCTTGGAGAGGTTGCAATCTGGGCTAAACCTGGCAGAGACTCAAAACCGAAGGCACGAGGGGCTGCTGCACCCAGCACCCAGCCGTTGGGTTCCAATCAAGCTCTGGGGCAGGCAATGTCTTCTGCGGCTGGCTACGCAAAGACCATGAGTCAAGGTAGGTCTTCTAGCCCTCGTTGACTGAAGCAGAATCCATCCTGCCTTCTCAGTTCTTCTTAAGAACTCTCGAGAACTGGGAGCTACTCAGTCAAGCTTGGTTTCAAGGGCTCCTGACTTGTCGTAGTAATGGTTGGTTGGCTGGTTTAGCCCAGGGGTCTCCAAACTAGGCCAAGACATGGGCACTTCTGGGGAATTCTGGGAGTTGAAGTCTACGGGACTTAAAGTTCCCAAGTTTGGAGACCCCTGGTTTAGTCACATCTTTGTATCTAGTGTTTCCCCTGCCTAGATTAAAAGGAAGGGTGACCATAACTAGAGATAGGTAGAGCATTGTATCTTGATTCTATAGCCATGTCTTCCCCTTCGTATCAGATATTTATTTATCTATTTTGATTGGGAGCTGCCCAGAGTTGATGGAAAGATGGGCGGCTTATATAAATGTTTTAAATAAATAACTATTTCAAACCACATCAACTCCCATCTCACAAAAGTGACCCCCGGCACCCCTAGAATGGTTAAAAACCACAACCACAACTGGGGCCACAAACACAACGCGAAAGGGTCAAAAAAGCATGACGCAGCAGAGCTCATTTGACTCAAATAAAGGGAAGGATAAGAGGGGAATGAAGACTCAGCTGCGCAGAAACATACCTGCCTAAGATTTCCCTTTTGTCTTGTTGATGGCAGGGAAGCAGAGGGAGAAAGAGAGAATGTGAAGGCTTGGCAGGAAGAAGTAGGAAGGAAGCCCTACAGCACGGGTCTCTTCAAGGTGGTAACCACGGAGTATGGGAAGGAGAAGCAGTTGAGTGATTTAAGAACCAAATTCAGAGTTGTAAAAATGTACATAAGAGAAATTTTTCATTAAAGAAGGAAGCCAATAAAAGAAAAAGGTGGCAGGGGAGAATGAGAAAGTGGAAAATTCTTGACTGAGTTATAAGCCCTGATTGGGTCCTTCAGTGCATCCCCGTCTCTGACGGCGATGGACAGTTAAGGAATACAAAATATAAATTGATCAATCCTCAAAGGACATCCAGATGTCTCAAACATCTGTGGAAGTTTAGGTTCTTTGCCAAATTTCCGATCCTTCGGTAATGAGAAAGCATGACAGATCTATCAAATAAACTTAAGTGTGGTGGAGATCAAGAATGAAGTACATAAATTTTGACCTTCCAGCATCATAAAGGAAGTGATAATATCAATACACGTCACCACTTTTTAAACTGGAAGAGAAGAATGTTGGTGTCACTGCTTTGTGCTCTCTCTCCTTCTCCAGTTATTGGAAGCTCAACTCATCCGGCCAAGGTTCCTTCCTTACCTTTGGAGCCTAAACCCAACCAACATCCCCTTCCTGAGGAGGTCTCATCTACTCTAAAACCACAGGAGCAAATTCAGCCCATTGAACAAGCCGAGGAATCTTGAAGAGACGGCCAACTTGGAACGGCTTGTAGAGTGGCCTGTTCAACCTACTGGATGCATAGGGACAAGGTGCATTTGGTATCCTACAAACTTTGCACCAGACCAAAGAGCGCTGCAGTCCTTTCGGCTCACAATTAGCTGAGGAGATTCTCAGAGGCTGTGTTGTTTCCTTAACATTCCACACGTAGGCTAATGAAAGATGCCACAAAGATCGGGACAGGGTTTAAGTAGCTTTCCCTGGAAGCCCTTGGCCCTTCATAACACGAAGAGAAGTGAGTTTATTAAGTTTAAAGAAGTGAGTTTATCTAAGAGATGTCTCTAGATTTTGAGAGTGTAAGCCCTTTCTAGTCTTAATATTTTCATAGTTTTTAGATAGCTAGATAGAATCCTTTATTGGCCAAGTGTGATTGGACACACAAGGAATTTGTTTTGGTGCAGATGCTCTCAGTGTACATAAAAGAAAAGATACATTCGGCAAGAGTCAAGAATCAAGAATCATCAGGTTACAACACTTAACAATAGTCATAGGGTATAATAAGCTATCAAATCATACTAGAAAACAGTCAATAAAAATAGTTAGTGAGGCTGAGTTACTTCTTTGGTAACATTTCGAGCCGTACGAGCCATGGTGGCGCAGTGGCTAGAGTGCAGTATTGTAGGCTAATTCTGCCGACTGCCATCAGTTCGATCCTGACCGGCTCAAGGTTGACTCCGCCTTCCTTCCTTTCCGAGGTCGGTGAAATGAGGACCCAGATTGTTGGGTAGCAATATGCTGACTCTATATAAACTGCTTAGAGAAGGCTGTAAAGCACTGTGAAGTGGTATATAAGTCTAAGTGCTATTGCTGGTGCAATTTCTGAACCCATCACCCAACTGTTCTGTTGAACCCGAGGCATCTATTTGTATATTCCTTAAGCAAATAACTTTGTTTGGGATTGTTGAACTTGGATAGAACCCAGCTGCTTCTGTCGGATTTCTCTGGTTCCTGCCACTTCTTTGAAACCCTGTGGGAGGAGGAGCAGATTCATTTTCCTTCACCAATCACTTGGCAGTGGAATTTACTACTAGATACGTAGTAGAACTACATATGTGCTCGCTTGGGCAGAACATATACTAAAATTGAGAAGTATTGTATATTGGATGGGTTGTGGATTCTTTTATATAAATAAAAATGTGATGAATTGACTAAAATCCCTTCTATATATTACTTTTCCGATGTTATTGAACTCCCTTACACTGTGAATATAGCATGGTCATTCGGCTGGTGCACAACCAGAAGCACCTGTGGGGTACAGATGTATGAGAAATAAGAAAACAAGTGTGGTGGCATAATTCCCACCCTTTCGGTACACGCCTCTTATTGCATGGAGACACAAAAGAGGCAGGGCTAGCAGTGTGATGGCATGTGTTTGGTTGTTTAAATGAAAGCATCAGATCCTTTGGATGTCTGTCCACACCTCTCTCAGAAATATAAAACGGCTGGAAAACTCAACAGCAAGCAGGAATTACCCTTGGGGAAATACACACATTTGAGCCAGCTAGTGGCACACCTAAAATTAGTTACAACTGCTTGAAGCAACCAAGAGAGTTTCATATATGTTACCTTGAGCAAAGCTTTTCCTGGGAAATCTGGGATATCTGTAAGGGAAAGCAGAGACCAGACTATCTTAGGTATATTAAAATCCCGCTTTTAACTCGGAAAATGTATCGCAGTAAAGCAGGGATGACCAACCTTGACCACTTTTTAAGACTTGCGGACTTCAACTCCCAGAATTCCCCAGCCAGCCATGCAGTTGACATACAGCTGGGTTGCTTTGTGATCATTTGAAGCTATGACAGCCCACTCCCCCCCCCAGCAATATTTGCAACCCAGGTCTGAATTTCCATCAGCCAGTGCCCCCTCCCCAAATTGCTTTCACATGACATGTCAGGCAATCGGCAACTGGCCCCCATTTGCAGGTGTTTGGAGCATCCTACGGTCCTAATTACGATTTAAAAGAGTTTTGCTGGCTCATAGCGAACAATGGTTCATTTAACAACCGCAGGCTCCATTACAGTCATAAGTCGAGGAATTAGCTTCAGCCTATATCACGATTACACTCGGATAGAGCAAACTGAAGCTTGGACATTGAAACCATGGCCAACACATGGAATTTTATAGACAAGATTTCAGTGAAGTAGACAGAACAGTAATTTCTCTCCATGTAAGCAGGAACTCAGCTGAAGTTGGGAAAGGCAGTGGCTCATTGTGTGCTGGGCGGACAGTTTCCCAGCTTCAGTCACATTTCTCAGTAAGTTTAGAAAACTAAAGTTCCTTTCTTTGAAACCGTAGAGCCGTGGTGGCGCAGTGCTCAGAATGCAGTACTGCGGGCTAATTCTGCTGGCTGCCGCCTGCTGGCAGTTCGATCCTGACCGGCTCAAGGTTGACTCAGACTTCCATCCTTCCGAGGTCAGTAAAATAAGAACGCAGATTGTTGGGGGCAACAGGCTCACTTTATAAACTGCTTAGAGAGGGCTGTAAAACACTGAAGCAGTATATAAGTCTCTAAGAGTTATTGCGCTTCTCTGTTTTGGCGAGAAGTAGCATCTCATTCCCCTAGCTTTTTTGGGATCTCTGTGAAGTATATTAAAAAAAAAAAAACCACAGGAGAGGCCACTTTTGCAAATGCAAAACAACATTTATTGAAAACATCCTTGCACAGCATCGTAATATTTTTTTTACACCCATATATATATAATTGAGACCTCGTACATGATTAAAAAAATACTTATTTCATAGGAACTGTGCAGGCAGAATATTTTGGCAAGAAAAGCTATTCAAGTCATCTCTTTAGAGAAGGCTCCTAATATGGTCCACTCAATCCCTGCTATTATTTATTGGAAAGGGAAGGGAAGGGAAAGGAGAAAGGAAAGGAAAGGAAAGGAAAGGAAAGGAAAGGAAAGGAAAGGAGGGAGAGAGAGAGAGAGAAAAGAGAAAAGAGAAAAAGAAAGAAAGAAAGAAAGAAAGAAAGAAAGAAAGAAAGAAAGAAAGAAAGAAAGAAAGAAAGAAAAAGAAAGATTTAGAAAGAAAGAAATTTGAAAGAAAGAAAAAGAAAAGAAAGAGAGAGAGAAAGAAAGAAAGAAAGAAAAAGAAAAAGAAAAAATGCAGTTTCCATGTCACAGTTGAGTTTTGCAACTGTATGTTTCACAACTGCCTGGCACCAAGAAAATGGATGCTGATCCTTTACCCCAAAGGTATCCAACCTTGGCAACTTTAAGACTTCTGGACTTCAGCTCCCAAAATTCCCCAGCCACCTGCCTGGGGAATTCTGGGAGTTGAAGTCCACAGAACTTAAAAGTTGCCAAGGTTGGATACCCCTGCTTTACCCATTTACTCTACCCAGTTTAAAGCACTGTATCCTACATTTGGACCTCCGGCCAACAACTCCCTGAGAATTTGGGTAATGTGATTGCAATGAAATCCATTTTGATTTGAATGAAAAGGATCAGGCAGACACTATGTACAAGGGAACCTCAGGAACAAGCTCATCAATGTATAATTACAATTTCTTCAGCAGTCATCTGGGGCCATCACCTTGGAGCTGGGTTCTCCCCTTCAAATATATTTGGGCAACTACAGAATTTCTACCTCAGGTGTGTCAGCTGGGAGTTTTAACTCCCCCACACCTGGAGGTCACGTTAAGGAGGGCAAAGGAAGGTATGTAAATCTTTAGCTGGTGTTGCTTTAGTGCGGGGCTCACCAAACTTGGAAACTTTGAAGACTTGTGGACATCAACTCCCAGAATTCCCCAGCCAGCTTGGCTGGCTGGGGAATTCTGGGAGTTGAAGTCCACAAGTCTTCAAAGTTTCCAAGTTTGGAGGCTTTCGCTCTACTGTGGTGTTTCTCAACCTTGCCAAATTCCTCAAGTCAGAATTCTAGGAGTTGAAATCTACAGGTTTTGGCCAACGTTGAGATACACTGTCCTAGTGAAACGGATAGGGAAAGCTATCAAAAGATCTGCGAAAAATGTGCACTTTTTCCACCCCCCAATTTGGGTACAAACGACATACTTGAAAAGAACTCAAGTAAACTTTAGCTATTCCGAAGTAGAAGGAATGCAGTAAAACAGAAAGGCCACAGATAAGGAAACGTGTGAATGGAACATTAGCACGGGCAGGGTCTCCCAATCTAGCCTGGATGACTCTTAACTAGGATTAAATTGCTTTAAAAAAAAAAAAAAGAGGCTGGCTAGGTTTGAACAAGATGGAACAGACCTGAAATCTAAAAGGAACTAAGACAAGGAGCGGAAACAATGGAGTGGTTTTTTTTCCCCACCTAGTAGCCCCCGTGGAATTAAAGCAGTGCATTGTTATAAGCAGCACAGAAACTAGAAGGAAGCTGCCCATTTAACTGACACCATTTCTCTTATAAAAAAAGAGCAACCGCACGCACACACACGCACACAAATACATATTCAAGTCTTCTAAGTTTTGTAGCTGCTGGTTCCTCGATGTATTAAACATCCCCCTTCCTACCGCAGTCCCCGATGAGACCCATGATATCGTTGCTTCCCGGTGAAAAGACGGGGGAAATTTCCCAGAATAGGATGCAAAGAAGCGTTTCAAGTCAGCATCTATTCCGTCTAAAAAAAAATGGGTCCGTTTCGTGGGAATGCAAAATTTTGGTGAATTCAACTTGGGTTAGTGGGACGTACGTACCCCCGGCTTTGAAAACGAATAAATAAAACATACTGCCTGAGAAAAAAAAATTTCAGCAGGTGCTATTTTTCGAGTTGAACCTTGAGTCTGAATAAGTTTACAATGGCACTTAAAAATAAAAAGGGAAAGTCAACGGAACACAGTAGGTTGCTTAATGAATTGACGCTTAACGATCACTTGAATTTATGGGCGGGGGGAGTTGGACTAGATCAAAGGTCTTCAAACTTCGCAAGTTTAAGACTTGTGGACTTCAACTCCCAGAATTCCTGAGCTAAAATGACTGGAGGAGGAATTCTGGGAGTTGAAGTCCACAAGTCTTAAACCTGTCAAGTTTGAAGATCCCTGGACTAGATGACCTATAAGGTCCCTTCCAACTCTGATCATCTGTTATGACGGGCCCCACAAAAGGTACTTACGACTCGATTTACAGTTCCAATACCCTCCCCAGACATGTGACTGTATTTTGGCCGCTTGGCAACCGCCTTGCATTGACAGCCAATTCTAGCCATTCTATGGATACGTAAACCATAATTTTTTTGGTGACTTTTGACTATTTTGGACCTTTACTTTCTGGCAAAAAAACACCCCACCCATTGGATCAAACAGATTTGCTTAACCGCCACAAAAAAAATCCCAAAATCGGGCACAGCCACATGGTGACCCATTTAACTACAACGTACAACCATAATTTCAGACTCCATCGTGATTGCTAAGTCGAGGGTTGTAACTCTGTACATTATTGAGGTCTGCCAGCATTAATCCCATTCTCTCCCAATCAAATGCCGGCCTGAAGATTTCGGGTCCGTTGTTAGTGATACGTTTTATCTCGCCCTTCCCCTCTGGGAGTGAAAACCCTCCCCTTCCTCTCGCAACCACCGTATAAATTACAACCACTGAAGTCTTAACATTGCGGAGTGGGAATTACCGAGCACAGATTTAAATCTGAATTTTCGCAACCGAGCCTCGCACCTGGGCTGGCTTTTGCCCAGCTACCGGCAGATTCTTATTTATTGTAAATTACTCATAGGGCTGAACCTTTCGTAGATCAGAGGCTTTTGTTAGGCTGTCCTGCAAAGAAACAGATGGAATGAATGATTGAAGTCCACCTTCCTGGGAGCCCTTAAGACCTTATGCTAATTATAGCAACCCAGAAATGCTCGGTTTTCTTAAGCAAACTTCAGTTTTTTTAAAAAAAAACATGTTTGTTTGTGGTTGCTTATTAGGAGCCAAGATCTACCTCGGCATTTTGCACAGATGTATTGCGACTTGTTCTGTGTTACGCTTAGAAGGCAGCAGAAATATAGCTGGTTCTCCTTTCTAGTCCTTGCCCCCCAGCCTTCCCTGTTAAAGAGGAATTAAAACCGCCTGACATTTGAGAATCCCCCTTGCCAAGAAAAGAACTTCGAAAGTAGCAACCACAAAAAGAAAAAAGAAAGAAGGAATTAGCATTGCCCGGGTGAAAGAAATACGGCTGGTGCACCTTTGGAAGTAGGGGCATTAAAGGGAAAATATATTCAGTCTTCCAAACAAATAGAAGGTCCAGGTCTTCCTATGTCAGAAATGTGAAGAAATAAAAGATTTTTATTATTTTTCAAACTCCTGCCTGGCTGATACGATTCTGAAAAGGATCCCTTATATCCCACCTGGAACAATCAGGCACCACGAACAGTCTCCCTTGAGAAATTATAGCAAATGAAATGGGACTTAATTAAAAAAAACAAAAAACAGAGCACTTTCCTGTTGTGGTTCGCTGGCAGCAGATGCAGATGGCTGAGGTCTCGGAGAGCGAGGACTCAGATGAGGGGCCTGCGTGTGATGCAGGGATGGGGCCAGGACCGTCAGGGGGTGGAGTGCTGCCTTTGGAGATTGTGGAGGCTGGCAGCAGTGAGGAAGAGGCCCCCGAGGAGCCTGTGCCCAGTGCGCATGAAGGAAAGAGCAGCTGCAGCAGCACGGGCGACTCGGGAGTAAGGCTGCAAGGTGATGGCCCCTCCCTTAAGAGATTAAAAGCCAGTTGAGAAGCTGCAGTTCTTTGCAGGAAGCTAAGAAGTTTGATACGCGAGCCTGGTGGACGTTAGAATATCTGAGTTGGTGTTTGGAGACTCTTTGATTTATTGTTTAGGAACTTTATCTGTTGTTCTTGGCAGCCTTGCAAAAACTTGGCAAGGCTCTTCCTTGTCAGAGCCTAATTAGTTGGAAGCAGCCTTTTATCTGCGAAGAAACAGGATTCGTAAATGAAACATTAAAAGGTTGTGCTGCTGCCTTGGTCTTGGGTTTAGTCTCTCGGAACCAGGTTTGGGTCAAAGCATTTCCTTTCTCGCTCCGGCCCAAAGGGCTCCCTTTGGATGAAACTTCCTCTCTGACGGTTGCGTTATAAAACACTCCTATGGCAATACATCCCAAGTTCTGGATAGCATTCCTTGTCTCCCCCACACCACTTTGGTTCCTGATCCAATCTGACTTCCAGCCTGTACCTGCTTGGTCCGAATGTTGGGAGTTGGATTTTTTTTTTATTCCGTGCTTAATGGGGATGGATTTCTGAGTACAGGAGTCCTTCGGCAGATATGGCATCCCCGAGGCCCACAGTCCGCAGGGGGCTTTTACACACCAGCACGGGGGAGTAGTGGAAAGAGATGCCGTTCCGGTGCCACACCGATATGGGCTCCTTTGGGTTTAAGGAGATTCTGGAGGCCCCGCCCTCCGCCTTGGAAGTGGCAAACTCCAGCGGGGCCTTCAGGAAGACCTTGTTGGCGTCAATGGTCTGGGTGGCACAAGCTTGGATCCCCGCCACTCTGGCTCCGGCAGCCACGGCCGCCACCTGGTTGGCCCAATACCCATCCACGGTAACCAGGAGGTGGTAGGCCAAAGTATGGAAATGGATCCGGGTGAGATCCGAAGCCCTGGCTGAAGTCCTCCCGTGTTCTCTTAAGATCCAGAAAAGGATGTCGCTGACCGTGCCCACCTCTGGGACGCCGTTCCAGGAAGTCAACGAGGAGTGAGGTCCCGAGGCTGCCTGGGTGAGGAACAGCAGCTCTTGTTCGTTCAAACCGATGGAGTTCACCAGCGGGAAGATCTGCTAACAGACAGACCAAGCGATAGGTTGGCGTCGGAGGAGTCCACCTTCTAAAGACTAAGGCAGGGGCGTCCAACCTGGGGCTTCAGCTTCCAGAATTCACGCCTGGCTGGCTGGCTGGGGAGTTCTGGGAGTTGAAGTCCACAAGTCTTAAAAACGTGTCCTAAGGTGGGGTGAAGGCATAAAACCGCCCTGGAAATCAGAAAGGAGGTTTTATGTTTCTATGTCTTGTTTTATGTTTTATATTTTGTGTGTTTATGTTTGGTTGAGAATTAATAAAACCTTGACAGAAAGAAATATAATTGAATAAAAGTGAAGGGAGAAACAATGAGAAATTTGGAAAAGATATATATGTGCTTAAATGGAAATGTGACAATGTGGAACTATGCTGTATAAAATAATGTTTTATTTGCCTTGTTAAAACCTATAAGTAACTTTTAGAAAGGAGGTTTTATGCTTTTATGTCTTATGTTTTGTTTGTCTTTAAAAAATTAATAAAATTTGTTTTAAAAAAAAAAACGCCCTGGAAATCAAAGCATCGCTTTGGACCAAGCCTTCCGAAAGATAGCTGGAGATCCTGGCCACCTGAAATAATTGGCTTGGGGCCTGTAGAGTCTGTGTTGACCTGCCTTTTGGTACTGTACACCTGGATCTCGAGCTGCGACCACACTGGGTTCCCAGACTCACCATAGGTAAAAATAGGCAGGTCTCAAATCTCCACCCAAGGCCTTCCTGCCACGTTAAGCAATTTAAGTCTTTGTCTACTGCATCCCAGGTAACTTTAAATTCACCTCATAACTTCCATCTCTTCTGAAGGGGAGAAGAGACTCCCGCCGTTGTGATTTACCTGGTGAATTATGTCTCTCATGAGGTCGGGGTCGGTCATACCGGCTAATTCCAGATGGATCGGGACGTCGGTGGGAATGTCAGAAATGGAAGTTACGGCCTGCGGAAACACACCAACACACACACACACACAAAAATTCAGATTAGGAGAAGCAAAAGGCATATAGGAAAATAGCAGAAGGGGGAGGGAACCATCCAATGGAGTCAGTTTCTTTCTGACTGAATGGCTGTTGCGTCCATGAGTGGTTGGGTGAACATCCAAGCATATCTCCTTGCAGAGCCAAAGAAAGTCTTTGATTCATCTTCCCAGACTGTTATAGCGATAGCCCTTAGACTTATATACCGCTTCACAGTGCTTTACAGCCCTCTCTAAGTGGTTTACAGAGTCAGCCTCTTGACCCCCAACAATCTGGGTCCTCATTTTACCCACCTCGGAAGGATGGAAAGCTGAGTCAACCTTGAGCCTGGTGGGATTTGAACCGCCAAATTGTAGGCAGCTGGCTGCAGAAGTAGCTTGCAGTACTGCACTCTAACCGCTGCGCCACAGAGGGCTCCTAAAAATGCTAGGTGCTGGATGCCCACTCCCATCACTGACAACATGGCAGTCGGGAGATGCTACAACCCAGAGGATAATGGATTAGAGCAGGCGTTGGCAGGCTTTCTCCGTAAGGGACCAGATCTTGTCCTTCCTCCATCTTTCGGGCATGGTTAACACTTCCGTGAGCCAAGGAGCATGGCAGCCATTGGACAACATTGGTGCACCAGCAAGGAGGTTGCTGATAGGCCACTACCCGGGATGCCCCACCCATTATGGCCCTCCCCTCACCCTAGGAGCTTGCTTGAGGCTCGGGCTTGACCATCTGCTGCCTGCTCAAATATTCTAACTCGTGGACCACACAAAAACCGGGTGGGCTACATTTTACCTGCAAAGCCGTACTTTGCCAGTCTCTGGACCGCAGCATATCTCATTGCCAGGATCCTGACGCTAAAGCTCTAGCTGTAGTCTTTTTAACTAACAAAATAGTTATAGGCAGGGGTGGGATTCAAATTTCTTAACAACGGGTTCTGTGGGCGTGGCCTAATTTGTCGGTGTGGCTTAGTGGTCATGTGACTGGCTGGGTGTGGCTTGTATGTAAATATTTTGAATATATATATATATAAAGATTGAATTTTTTTATTTTTTAAAAAAGAGCAACTTTTACCCAAAATCAGGCAAAGCAGGCAGGCAGATTGAGTTGCTCACAGAATCACAGATTCACTCAGAGATCTATCTTTCTGCAATCTGCTGCCTGAGTCTGCACTGAAAAATAGAAGCTTCAATCCTAGGAAAGGTTCAGCTCTGTTCTCAGGCCACTTCCCCCTCCCCCAACCCCCTGAATACCATCCCTGACTGGGCCTCAGGGAAGCCTACCTGGGCAGGGTGGGTGGGGAGGGGAGGAGCCAGCCAGTGGTGCGATTTGCCGGTTCTCCGAACTGCACAGAATCGTAACAACCGGTTCTATAGAACTGGTCCGAACTGGTAGAATCCCACCCTTGGTTGTAGGGAAGTTTTTAGAAGAGAAGGCAAAGCCTTTTGGAACTCACCTCTCGGAGCCTCCTCTGGCGTAGCTCTCTGGTCTGTCCTTCCATCATATGGAACCCTGAAAGCACCACCAGGTCTGGCTGGAATTCCTCCAGGCTGGATACAAATACTTCCAGCATGTTCATGACCCCGTTGGACAGGTCATGGGAGAAGATGAATCGGTTGGCGTTGGGAGCTCTCAGCTTTCCCCATTCTTCACCTGATGAGCACAATCCCGCCCCCAAGACAAAAGCCCACCATTACACGGCATCTTTGCAGACACATCTTGCCTTCGTGACAGCTCTTACAGAGAAAAGGAAGACTAGGAGGGACACGAGAGCAGCATTCCAGTATTGGAGAGGCTACCACAAAGAAGAGGGGAGGGTCAACTTATTTCCCAAAGCACCAGAAGGCAAGACAACAAACAATGGAAACTAAACAAAGAAAGAAACAACCTAGAATTAAGGAGAAATTTCCTAACAGGGAGGACAATTAACCAGTGGAACAGCTTGCCTTTTGAAATCATAGGTGCTCCATCACTGGAGGTTTCTAAGAAGGGACTGGAGAGTCACTTGTCTGAAATGGTATAAGTCCTCCTGCTTGAACAGGGGCTGGACTAGAAGACCTCCAAGGTCCCTAGACGCTCTATTCTGATTGGTTCTGTTATCAGGAAAGAAATAAACTCTCTCTGTAGACAGTCTGCCATTAGGCCACTCGTAGTTTTGGAACTTCTGCCAATCAAGTAACTTACAGGTAGTTCTCATGTTACGACGACCATAATGGAAGCCTGTACATTAGGGCTGTAAATTATGATGATCATTTGACCAAGCCAATATTATGACCTTTCTGGCAGCGGTCATAAAGCAAGCACTGTACCCATTAAGCAAATGCCACACTTGCGAAGCGAATAATAGTCGTAAACATCAGTTTTAGGCAAAAACCACTGTAAATTCACATGGCAATCAGTTTTCTGTACTTTCTCTTTTTAAATCAGAGCTTTGCCTATTCACATTACTGGAAATTTCAAGCGTGGGCGGACTCGAAATATTGCTGAATGCAGAACGTGAACATGGCAGGAAAAAGTCCGGTTAAAAAAGAGCAGATCTCGTGAATTAATTTCCTTTTACCTTGGGCAAACTTCCACCGAGCCTTTTCACCACTTGCCTCTCATTCCCCAGGTTGATACCACTGAAGCAGCCAGAATCAAGTTTGAAAGGAAAACCCATTACAGATTTGCCAGTGACGGGTGATGCTTTCCTGCCCGGCAACAGGCTAGTGCATCTTTAAAAAGTCTTGCAATATTGACAAACGTGTTTTTTTTTTTTTTTTTTTTAATTTTTGTGCTATTTTTGCATTTGGGCATTTCCCTATTAAGAAATTCAACATAATCAGAATTCTGTGATGATCAAATATGAACCTAAGGTTATAATGGTTAAGTGGTAGATTTGTGATCGTGTCCTGCTGACAACCAGGCTGTTTCATTGGACACATCGGTGCTGGGTTTCTCAACCTTGATGACTTGAAGCTTTTGCTGGCTGAAGAATTCTAATGAGTGCTGAAGTCCACATGTCTTCAAGTGGCCAAGGTCATTCGTAATTACAATATATTCATGATGATAAGTCCTTTACGCCACTCCACCAATGACCCTTTTTTTTTGGATCTTCCAATGGCACGTACCTGCTTGGTATTCCAAAATAAGATGATATTCATCTAATTCCTGCAGTGATTCTGGAGGGACCATTACATTCTCATCAAGCAGTTCATGAAGCTTGGGTCCAATTGGGCCACAAAGTAGAACCTACAAGGAAAGAGACCGGTAATAGCTTCTCTCAGATTAACTGCATTCTTAGCGGATTTTCCAATTTTGATCCTGGTCATTTAGAGGCGAAGAGGTAGGCTGGTACAAACATTTCCCTATTGATGAATGAAAAACAGGACATAAAAGTCCATCATGCATATCTGCAAAACCACATTTGTTCTTTTGGGGGTTCAGTTGCTCAAGATCTACACTTAGTGAGCAGACGTGTGTCATTTGTCTATATTATCGCAAACTACATTATGGTATACAAAAAACCAGTGGGACAAAAAACAATTTACTGTTACAGGCCAAAGAATAAAGTTTACCTTTATGTTTGGATGAGATGCGATTTTCTGGCCAATGAGAGCAGCATTTCCTCCAACATACAACTGCAAGAGAGTAAGACGTCACTGAACCCCACTTTCCAGCGAGGAAGCATTAAGTCTTTGGCCAGTACCGTCATATAGCGGGATAGGTGGCATTTTAAAAACCAACTGATTACATTGAAGTATAACGTTTCACCGGCCAATCAGTGGTGGGTTTCCACATTTTCTCCTATCGGTTCTGAAAGTGTGCTTTGCGCGCATGCAGAACTCAAGGACCGTCCTCTGTGTCAACACTGGTGAGCTGTGCTGTTTTTTAGCTCAGTTGAGGAGCGGCAGGGAATATAGGAGACAATAACAGCAGGGGCAGAGGTGGTATTTGCCAGTTCTCCAAACTAGTCAAAATTTCCACTACCCGTACACCAGAACTGGTCTGAACCAGCTGACTACCACCTCTGCGACCTGTGCCATTTTCCAATGCTGCAGTTTTCTGCACTGGACATTTTATAAGTACGTAAAATGGAAGAAAGAAGGTGTGGGAAGAGGATGGTGAGAACAGGTAGGGTTGTTTGCAAAGTTCTCTCGATTATAAATTCTCAGTTCCTGCATGTATTTTTTTTTTATCCAAGCTTTCTGTTCCTTGACATATTTGCTGACTCTTGCAACCATTTTCAGTTCCTTGCTGCTTTCAGTTCTGTTTTAGCTCTGTCATCTGCTGGGCATATTCTTCTGATGAAGAACAGAATGTAAACCCAATTAAAAGAAAAAGAAAAAAAGAAAACTAATCTCAACACTCCACTTCCCAGAGAGGACCAGCAGGCTTTCTGTTTCCAGAAACACATTCTGAGCATCAAGCGATCAGCTAATTCCAGTCTGCTACTAAACCTCCTGAAATAAGTACAAATGAGATAACTGTGTGTTTGTTTGTATGGAACCGCGGTCTCGTAAACGCAAGTGTGATAAAAGGAAGAATTTTAAAGCCATTAATCAGGTCCCAAATTAAATGTGAGATTGAGCAATGATAAAATAAGCTTGTCAACTCACAGGGGATTTAGAGCTGCTGGTGTGGCCGGCAGCCAAGAACTAGCATGACTTTGCAGAAATTTACATAGTTGTAAATTTTAGAAGATTCACTATCGGCCTGAAATTATTGAAGAAACACTGGCTCAAGGTGGCTTTGGAAAACTGGCGTTGTCTGTTAGCACTGGGGACAGTTTCACCTTTTCATCCTTTAAACCAAAGGAGGTTTAATTACAAAAGCTGATTTGCTGATACCAATTTCATCCCCACGGCAGTTCGAACAACTGACAGGGAGTGGGAGTGTAGTTCCGTTGGCTGTGGAGGAAACTGGGGAAGGGCAAAGCTGGGCAGAGCAGGGGAGAGGTAGAGCAAGGGAGAGGGAGTTCAGAGGAAGACCCAGGCCCACCCCTTCTTCATCCTAGGGCACGCAGGGAGGAACGGAGAAGAGAGCAATGTGGGTTGCGTGGCTTACTGGGGAGGAAAGGGCCCTGATTCCCTTCATAAGCTGCAGCTGGGAACACAGTGTATAAAAAAAGGCAAGCTGCGTGCGGCAAGCTTTTGGGAGCAAACATGAATTTGTTATCTTGTATCGTCATGGTTTATCTGTGTTCCTGGCGTCTTCCCAACTGTGTGAGTTTTGTCGTGATTTCAAGTTTGAAATTCCTGCTCCTGTCTTGCCAAACTAATTACTTCAGTTTGGACTTTAAGTTACAGTTTGTGTTTGCCCTGTTTTGGACTGAATTTTCTAGAGTCACAGGACTGTTCCTGGAAGAGCTTTTCTCCAGCCAGGAGCTAACCTGGACATTGGGGGTGAAGTTGGAGCTAATAACTCTTCTTGATTACTTGACTGTGTTGCCTTTGTGCCACACCCCTTTGGGTCATATATCCCCAAGTGCCTTTATTAAAAGCAAAATAAAATGGAGAACATTTTGACCACATCCAAGCAGTTTCCTTGGGAGCGTTACATTGGAAGTGATTTGGCAATGGCTTCCTTTGGCTCAAGATGACCTCCTTTGGCACATTATGCGAAGATCCAGCTCTCTGGAAAAAGCTCTGGTGGCTGGGAAAGGTGGAAGGAACCATCTGCACACCTCCAGAAGAGGCCTTTGATCCCCGATACGAACTCAGCCCGGTGGACCTCCTGCCCCAGCCAAGAGCTTACCTGGGCGCCCGGATAACTGGACGCCGTTTGTGCGATGCGGTGGAAGCCATCGGCGTCGTTGAAGAACCGTTCTGCGGCAGCCCCCTTGCCCATAAAATGGAGAAAGGCTTCCTCCAGTTCGGCAGCGGAACGCAAGACCGAATGGTCTTTCCCAACCTCACCGTGGAAGCCGAGGGCCTGCAGCAGCTTCACCCCAGACAGGACCACATCGACGCAGGCGTTGACCCTGAAGAGAAGGGAGGCTTAGATCAGATTAAGAGAGTTGGGAGGGACATTGTAGGTCATCTAGTCCAACCCCACCCCCCCCTGCCCAAGCAGGAGACCCTACACCAGTGATGGCGAACCTTTTTGTTGTGGTGTGCCGAAAGCGCGCCTGCATGCCGTGCACCCACAATGCAATACGCCCTGCCTCCCCCTGCGCATGCGTGCATAACAGCCCCGCCCCCTTACCTGCACTGTGCATGCATGCGCCTCCCAGTTGATTTTCGGCCCATTTGAGGCTGTTTTCGCCTTCCCGGAGGCTCAAGGGAAGCCTCTGCAGCCTTGGGAGGCCAAAAAACGGGCCCGTTTCGGTACTTCCGGAAGGCCCATTTTTCTGCCTCCCAAGGCTGCAGAGGCTTCCCTTGAGCCACCAGGAGGGTGAAAACGGCCTCAAACAGGCCCAAAATCAGCTAGAAGATGCACACATGCACAGTGCAGGTAAGTTTGGCTGGCCACCTGTGGCACATGTGCCATGGGTTTGCCATCACGGATCTAAGCAACCATCTCTTGTGCTTTTAAAAAATGCAAAACCTCAAGAGCCGTTAAATTTGGGCGTCCTTCCACCCTCCATCAACCAAGTGAATCAATCAACCCATCCATCCTTACCCCACAGCGACTCTCGTCCACTGCTTGGCTGGCCGGGTAATAAGGGCATCCCAGGCCTCTGCCATGCTGCCTTCTGGGGACTCCTGGTCCTCCCGAAATTGGTCCAGGAAGGGTCCCGAGAGATGCTCCCACAGGAAATCCGGCCACGCAGGCTCCAGCCAGAAGACGTAGCCGGTGGCCAAGGCCAGCACAGCCACACCCAGGGCCTTGTGCCACATGGCGACGTCTTGGGTTGTACGGAGAGGCTCTCAAAGGCCGGCGGCGATCGTAAGGGGCTCAGGGATCACCCTCCATTCTGGGAACGGATCCCACTCTGAAGAGAAAGAATCGAAAACCAGTAAATGGAGTTTGTACAGACGAAGCTGCTCATTGGCCCCTCCTTGGGGGGGGAGAATTCCAGATGTTTCGGTTCCCAGTTGTGGCTTCGGTTTGGTGCTTTGGAAACTTCAAAACAACCAGCAACGAGGGGAAAGAGGCTTAGAACAGGGGTCTCCAACCTTGGCAACTTTAAGCCTGGCGGGCTTCAACTCCCAGAATTCCCCAGCCAGCTTTGCGGACTTCAACTCCCAAAATTCCCCAGGAATTCTGGGAGTTGAAGTCCACCAGGCTTAAAGTTGCCAAGGTTGGAGACCCCCCTGGCTTAGAGGAATGGGCTGGTGGGGCAAAAAAAAAAAAAAAGGTCAAAAGCAGAAGAAAAACTGAGTGATTCCTACCAGCTTTACAATGGCCTATACGAAATTTAAGAGTAACTGAGTTGTTGTTGTTTTAAGTTATTTTTATTGTACAGGTAGTCCACGACTTAATGACTCCCAAGGGAGCCCCAAAATTATGTTGTCAAGTGAGACATTTGTTAACTGAGTTTCGCCCCCTGTCACAGTTGTTAAGCGAATCACTGCAGTTGATTTCAGTTAGTAACCCGGTTGTTAAGCGAATCAAGCTTTTCTCCCTTGACTTGGCCGCTCAGAAGGCCACCAAAGATAATCCAACGACCTTGGGAGACAGCAAAGGTCGTAAGTATGAACCAGGTTGCCAAGCCTCTGAATTTTGATCCTGGGGAGGCTTCCAAGGTCCAAGTCCCTCTTTTTTCCAGCACCGTTGTAACTTTGAATGGTCACTAAATGAGCTGTTTGTAAGTCGAGAGCTTTCTGTCTTCCCTTTGGTTATTTTGCCTTACAAAGGAACACACAATGTGGCTCTGTGAATGAGCGTTGGCATTAGTCACGTTGAGGGCGGTTTTGTGTGTGTGTGTGTGTGAGAGAGAGAGAGCTTTGTGGATGATGGGTTTTTTAGTCATTAAGCATCTGGGCCGCCATGCCACATCTGGAGGTCTCGCCGGCTGGGGATGATGGGAGAAGCAGACGAGCCCATCTCCAGGCTGGAGGAGGGAACAACTTATCTGGGACAGGGGGAAAGGCTGTCATGGCCGGGGATAATGGGAGCTGCCGAAAAGGAAGCACCCTGCCTGAGATGATGGGGGCTGTAGTCCAGCATAGCTGGAGGAAAGGAAGAGGAGCAAGCGGGCTGGGGATGATGGGAGCTGCAGTTGCATAAGCCCGGACGTCGATAGGACAAAAAAAAAGAAAGGGGTTGAGATGCTGGGAGAAAGGGAAGGGACCATGCTGGCTGGGGATGATGGGAGCTGCAGCTGCACAAGCCCAGAAGGCGATAGGAAGAAGGGAAAGGGGGTTGAGATGCTGGGAGAAAGGGAAAGGAGCACGTTGGCTGGGGACGATGGGCGTCGGAGTCCCATCTACCTGGGGGGCCCTGAAAGATGCTCAGCAGCAGGGAACCATGCCTAAGCCCATCTGGGGAAGGCCAGGAGTGTGGGGATGATGGGCTCTGGAGTACTACTCAGGGCCCAACAGAGGATCCTGCCTCCCCCCCTCCACTGCCAAGCAGGCATCCCGGATTTCTGCCGCCCTCCGCCGAGACACCCGGGGGAGCCGGGCAAGCAGGAGAGCCGCAAGGAGCGTTACCGTCCTGGGCCGCCTTCGGCCAGGCGCTCCGTCCCGCCGCCGCCGCCGCCGCCACCACCACGTCAACCGCGAGCGCCCGCTAACGCCGTTTGCGTCCCTCGGCCGCGCCACCCCGCGGCCGCCGCCGTAACTTTCGGTAGGGAATAAGCGGAGCTGTCAACGGAAGCAGCGTACCGGCAAGGCAGGGGCGCCTCTCAAGGGCGCAGCGCCCTTTCCAGAATGCGGCAACGGAAGCGTAAAAGCGGCCGGCCTTCCAGCGGAATATACCAACTTTCCGCAAAAACGCGGGGGGGGAGGAAAGAGGGAAGTGAATTGGAAACGATTAGGAAAGACTTGTATGAATCGTAAAGTAAGACGAAGCGCCGCCTTTCGGAAGAAACCATTGGGAAGCGGCGGGGGTGGGATTTGAGGGATAAAGCATGAGAGCATGAAAGGGGGAGAGAGCGTGCAGCTTTTATGATGTTTTTTTCCCCTTCCTGCCAGCCTGCGTTGGTAACGCAGATATGATCTGATGGCTCTCTCGGTGCAAAGGAGCGAGATTTAACACGTGCATCCATCATGCCTTGGCTAACCTTGGCTCTCATTCAGCAAAGCGGCCCAGAATCAGCGAAATTTAGGACTGAATGAAGCAGCTGAGTGGGGGAGAGGACAAAAAAAAAATCCATACTTGCATGATGGATTCACGAGTTGGACAGCTTTGCGCATCGTTTAATAACGGGCACTTTGAAATATGTTCATTAAAAAAGAGGGAGAGATTACAAACACCTGCCCTGCTAAGAGCAACCCATCTGCTACTTGGACCTCGGTTCCCATCATAGATAGAAGATAGAAGATAGAATCCTTTATTGACCAAGTGGGATTGGAATTTGTCTTGGTGCAAATGCTCTCAGTGTACATAAAAAGAAAAGATGTATTCATCAAGAGTCAAGAATCATCAGGTTACAACACTTAATCATAGTCATAGGGTACAATAGGAATAGAATAGAAATAGAATAAGAATAGAATAGAATAGAATAGAATAGAATAGAATAGAATAGAATAGAATAGAATTCTTTCTTAGCCAAGTGTGATTGGACACACAAAGAATTTGAATTGGTGCAAATACTCTCAGTATACATAAAAGAAAAGATATATTTGCCAAGAGTCAAGAATCATCAGGTACAACACTTAATGATAGTCATAGGGTACAATAAGCAATCAAATCATACTAGGAAACAGTCAATATAAATCATAAGGATACAAGCGACAAAGTTACAGTCCTACAGTCACAAGTGGGAGGGGATGGGTGATAAGGAGTGATGAGAAGATTAACAGTAATAGTAGTACAGACTTTGTAATTGTTGAACAGTGTAAGAGGGAATTATTTGTTTAGCAGAGTGATGGCGTTTGGGGGAAAAACTGTCCTTGTGTCTAGTTGTTCTGGTGTGCAGTGCTCTATAGCGTCGTTTTGAGGGAAGGAGTTGAAACAGTTTATGTCCAGGATGTGAGGGGTCTGTAGATATTTTCACCGCCCTCTTTTTGACTCGTGCAGTATACAGGTCCTCCATGGAAGGCACGTTGGTAGCAATTGTTTTTTCTGCAGTCCTAATTACTCTCTGAAGTCTGTGTCTGTCCTCTTGGGTTGCAGAACCAAACCAGACAGTTATAGAGGTGCAAATGACAGACTCAATAATTCCTCTGTAGAACTGGATCAGCAGCTCCTTGAGCAGTTTGAGCTTCCTGAGTTGGCGCAGAAAGAACATTCTTTGTTGTGCTTTTTTGATGATGTTTTTGATGTTAGGTGTCCATTTTAGGTTATGTGATATAGTAGAACCTGGAAATTTGAAGGTCTCTACTGTTGATACTCTGTTGTCTAGTATTGTAAGAGGTGGTAGTATGGGAGGATTTCTTCTAAAGTCTACCACCATTTCTACAGTTTTGAGTGTGTTCAGTTCCAGATTGTTCCGGTTTCACCATGAGGCAATTTGTATAACCTCCTGTCTGTATGCAGATTCCTTGTTGCCTCAAATGAGACCAATCACTGTTGTGTCATCAGAAAACTTCAGTATTTTAACAGATGGATCGTTTGAGATGCAGTCATTGGTATATAGGGAGAAGAGAAGTGGAGATAGCACATAGCCTTGGGGCCCCTGTGCTGATTGTACAGGTATCGGATGTGATTCCACCTAGCTTCACCTGCTGCTTCCTGTCTGTTAGGAAGCTTATGATCCACTTACAAGTGTGTTCAGGTACTGCTAGTTGGTTTAATTTAGTTAGAAGAACTTCTGGAATGATGGTATTCAATGCTGAACTGAAATCATCATTGCCAAGATCCCAATTGGTTAGGGGAAAATAGGTTACAACTCTGAAGAAGAACCGGAGCTCAGGCAGGGCGATGGTTATTGTAGTCCAGAATCTCTGGGGGGGTAGCAGGTTGAAAAAAAAAAACCCTTTCTCCCTTTTTATCTCAAAAGCCAAATCCTGCATCTGAATCGAGTCAGGATGGAGTTTGAAGGGACCATAGAGATGTTCTAGTCCAGCCCCCAGCTCAAAGCATGAGATGCTATATCATTGGTTTGGTGTATCTAGATTGCATCAATATTAGAAATAATCTTATATATATATCCACATTGCAATAAAAAAGATTTTTTTCCCCCCCAGATGTAGAACTGTCAGTGGTCCAGTTGGGGTTTTTACATTTGCCAAGATCAACCGTTCCAAAAACGCTTTGTCTCCCTTTTGTTTGCAAAACCTTGCTTTTTGCTGCAGCCTTTTTCCTTTCTCCTTTTGTGATGTTTTTTTTTTCTTCCTTCCCCTACTTGGGGCTTGAATTGTTGTGTTTGTTCTTGAAAGCTGTAAAGAAAAATGAAGTGAAAAAGCACATTAAGAAATATTCCCGTGCTTTTTATTAGCTGTTGGTTTCTCTTCCAGGACTCCTACCTTTTGCAGCTCCTGAAAAAAAAAAATCAAAGATATATAACACCTAGGAAGGAAAATTGCCCTGGAGAAACTCTTAATAAAGCTCACCATCTTTTTTTACTATAAGCGGCGGTAAATTTTCTCTGAAGTGGCAAAGACAGAGAACCAAGTCCCCAAAGAAGCAATCCAGACATTTTATCCGGCGGCTGCAGAACAGAGCTCTTTTCAACAGCGTTTCGTGCATCACCATTTTGTCCCCATATATACAGGTGACAGGTCAGTGACAAGAAGCAGAGGCTCACCTATCCATCACCACCAGCACAGGGAATTTACAGCCGTTGCAAATAAGGCTGGCTGGAAATGGCTCCAATCAGACCAATGACTCAAAAGGCAACATGTTTTTTTTTTTACAGTGGCCACAAAGGAAGTTTACCTGCAGATAACGAAAACCAGCACCCACTAAATCAATCAATCCATCAGAATAGAGCTGGAAGGGACCTTGGAGGTCTTCTAGTCCAACCCCTTGCTCAAGCAGGAGACCCTACACCAGGGATGTCAAACTCAAGGGCCAAGGGTCAGATCTGGCTTCCATGGTGCTTAGATGTAGCCGGCGAGGCTGCCCTGGAAACAGCGAAGGACTGGCCCACAGTGCCTCTGCCAGCAAAAATGGAGGTTAGGAAGGCTGTACATGCCACCCCCACCAGCTTCATTTTTGTTGGCAGAGGGTTGCAGGAGGCCATCGCAGCTGAAAACAGAGCTTGGGACCCTGTTTTTGCTGACAGAACACTTGGGCCACAATAGGCATCCCTGACATGAGTGATGTCGAGCTGCCCCCCACTCCCCAGGTCAAACACAGCCCTGATGCAGCCCTCAATGAAATCGAGTTTGACACCCCTGCCCTAGACCATTTCAGACAGTCTTTTCTTCAAAATCTCCTGTCAGATCCGTGTATCTGCCCTTCTTCAATGGGAGGGAGTTGGTACAAGTAATCCTTCTTTATGTAACCTGACTATATTAAATCCTATATTGATTCTGTATAACTTGCATATGATATACAACCGAAGGAGTGGAGCCAGATGTCTAGAAACTTGTCACCTCTTGAAGAGATAACAAGATCATAATTTATTTTTTTTACAGTGGCCAAAGGAAGTTTACCTGCAGATACGAAAACCAGCACCACTAAATCAATCAATCCATCAGAATAGAGCTGGAAGGGACCTTGGAGGCCTTCTAGTCCACCCCCCCTCCTTGCTCAAGCAGGAGACCCTACACCAGGGATGTCAAACTCAAGGGCCAAAAAGATTCCAGCTCCAGAAGACAATCCTGGGAACTCTGCTAAGATACGTTCCCAGAGAAGGGGAGGGGGGAAATAAACGTGTTGGTTCTTTGTTTGACTAAATCCACATCTAAAAAAGGGGAGGAATTCTAACTTCCTTTATCTATGACTGTATGCCTGGAAATATCTTAGACTCTGCTTTTTTGACTAGTGTTGGGTTTAAATCCCTTTTAATAAAGGATTCCTTTTGAAACACCTGGTTTTCAGAAGTTCGTTCTTTTCGGTTGAAGGGAAAAAGTCCAATGCTTACACCTCCTGAAGCACCCACAATTTCTGCAAGGAAGCTTTTCCATTGGTTAAGGACAGCGCTCCAGAGGGTTAACGTCATTGCCCAGAGGATCCTTGGCTGCCCTCTCCCCTCTTCGGAAGAGCTTTATAGCTCCCGCTGCCTCAAGGAAGTTCAAAACATTCTCAGTGATCCATCTCATCCTGGGCACCTTTATTTATTTCTTTTTTTGGAACTATTACCATCTGGCAGACAGTGCAGGATAATAATAAAAACAAGGACAAATAAGCTGAAAAACAGCTTCTATCCCAGGGCATTAACTCTATTGAATTCTACTGTATAGGGCAATATGAATGCAATTATCAGGGGTTTTCAATTCAGGTGTATAGAATGTGAAGGATGTGTGTTTATTTTCAGTCATAATGTACACTGAAGATGGTATTTAATTTCGTTGCATGAGGTGCAGTGACAATAAGCTAAACTAAACTAAACTCAAAATGGTTCTCACCATTAGGAAGTTTCTCCTTAATTCCAGGTTGCTTCTGTCCTTGAATTAGTTTCCATCCGTTGCTTCTTGTCTTGCCTTCTGGTGCTTTGGAAAATAAGTTGACCCCCTTTTCTTTGTGACAGCCCCTCAAATATTGGAAGTCCCCTCAAATCATGGTCCTTCTCTTCATTAAACTAGACGTGCCTAATTTTGGCAACCGTCCTTCACACGTTTTTGATGAATGACTGCATGGTTCAGCTAATTTCTGTGATTTACTGAACTGTGGCAAAAAAGGGTTTTGTTTTTTTTGCAAAATCAGGTATGACTCACTCAATGACCGCCTTGCAAAGCGAGAGAAATCCCGGTGCCACGTTTTGATCATTGTAAGTCAAGGACTATCTGCATTTTGTGCTGACTTCCAGGAATTTCCTGGCTGGCCTCAGCTGAGCAGCCAGTACCAGCCAGAGGAAAGCGGTGCCAAGTTTATTTTATTGGAATTGCCAGATTAATTTTCACTTGTCACCTAAACAGGATACACAAACCTCCTTTTGCAAATGGGCTGTCAGCTGCAAGGAACAATTCTTTTCTTGACTCCCCACCGGGCTGCTAATTATACAGCTGAAGTATTAATGGCAGAGTTACAACTGTAAAATGCATGACAGTTTCGCAGTTACTCACATCGTACAGGAACAAGGTGTGCTATTTTTTGGGGGGGGCGGTCAATGAATGCAATCCGTCGCTGAACCCTCATTGTCAATATTTGGAAATTAGGACTGAACTGGGAGCAAACTTCTCAGCTGGGAAACTGGAATTGCACCTACTCTGGAAAGCTGTTGATCATCCCAACTGTTGGGCCAACGAAGAGATCCTTTCCCCTTATCAGTCAAAGGGGTTTCCTTGGGGATGCCAGGTCTCTGGAATAGTCTCTTCCCCTCCCCCAGATCCTCATGGCTCTCACCCTAATAGCTGCCGGGAGTCTTTAACAATCTGACTCTTCTCCTAAGCCCTGGAAGACGTAGGGTGCTACTGAGCGGCCTTGGCTTATATCTTATGTACTTTATGGAGTTTGCCCTGCATGGACGTCATGGGGTGTTTTTTTGTGTGTGTGGCTGTTGTGGTTTTTTATTCCTTTATAATTCAGTTGGTCTTAAGAAGCCTCCATCTGCTTCTTCTCAGCTATGCTTTCCTCAGCTAATTTCTAATTAGAATAGAATAGAAAATAGAATAGAAAATAGAATAGAAAATAGAATAGAATAGAATAGAATAGAATAGAATAGAATAGAATAGAATAGAATAGAATAGAATAGATTCTTTATTGGCCAAGTGTGATTGGACACACAAGGAATTTGTCTTTGGTGCAAATGCTCTCAGTGTACATAAAAGAAAAGATACATTTGTCAAGAGTCAAGAATCATCAGGTGCAACACTTAATGATAGTCATAGGGAAATAGAATAGAATAGGATAGGATAGGATAGGATAGGATAGGAAGGATAGGATAGGATAGGATAGGATAGAATAGAATAGAATAGAATAGAATAGAATAGAATAGAATAGAATAGAATAGAAT
>NW_020716963.1:57017-68026 GCF_900518725.1 Notechis scutatus | reverse complement strand
TGCAAAATCTTCATTCCCACCCCACCCGAGTAACCTGCTTCCCAGCTGCGTTCTCCTGTGCAGGGCAACCAAAGGAGACCCAGCCGATCAGCCGGGACTCAATGGGAGGCAGAGAAGAGATGGGGTTGGCGGGGCCAGTCAGAGGTGGGATTTGCCGGTTCTCTGAACTACTCAAAATTTCTACAACCGGTTCTCCAGAACTGGTCAGAACCGGCTGAATACCCACCTCTGATCTGGCTATACCTTGAACATCAGGAGCAGTGGTAGTATTCTACCGGTTTGGCCCGGTTTGGCTAAACCAGTAGCTCCGAGGATCAGCTTCTGGGCCCTTTCTCCCACCCAGGGTGACCTTTATTTCCTGGTTTTGGACCTCAGCTGCTTGACACACATCAGCTGTTGCAGACACAGGGAGAGTGTAGGATTGTAGGAGGTGAGTAGGAAAGCCTCTACTCACACACAAAGTGTGCCTACCAAGTCATACCCACAGAAACGGTGGTTAAAACATTTGAAACCCACCACTGATCGGGAGGCTTTCCCAGCATCGGCTCACAGAGTTCTTTTTAGCGAGATTTGTTGAGATGGATGAATTGGGACTTTGATTTGCCTTCTAGCAGCATTTCTTTAGAGAAGCTTCCAGCAGACTTGCGACATACAAGTCTCCTCTTATGGATCTTTATCCATCTGTGAACCAACTTGTCAGCCTTGGAATCCATTTTTTACCTGGAAGCTTCAAGGCTGCCACATTCAGTGCCTGGGAATTTTGGGAGGGGGGGATTTCATAGTGAGGTAGGAGATTAGACTCAGTAACATTCTTTCTCAGAGAGTCAAGGACATGTTGCCCTGCACCTGGAGGGGAGTGATTGAAGGGATGTCTCCAGTTGGGACAAAGATTTGATTGGGCCTTGTGATGGGATGGTGGATGCAGGGATGGACCTTTGAATTTCTCTTTTGGGAAGGGAAAACCCTGAACTTTCAGATTCGGGTTTTCCCAGATGTGCCAATAGGACAACTCTCATAAAATGGAACTTTGAGGAACTGATTATCTCAGAGTTTATTGGTTTGGAGTTGGTTAGTTGGAACGCTGACATAACTTTTATTTCATGCTAAGTGAGGTTTTCAAATCCAGCCTTCAGATATGGTATATGGTAGCGTAAAAGACCTAGAAAAGTACCGAGATAAAGTTGATCTTTCCTATCACAACGGCAAAGGGTGGAAAAAGAGATGTTCTGGTTTAGATCAGAGGCATCCTGCTCCTCAGAACAACTAACCTTATGCCAAGTGAGGCTGGAAGATCTCTGTTCTTACCCACCAAAGATATTCAGAAACTTTGGTGGATCAGTTACCACTTCATGAGTCCTCTTCTGCTTTGGACCCTATTGCTTTGCTTAGATCCAGGCCACCAGAATCCAAGAAGGATTCCTTACAAACCAGAAAAGGACCAAAGAAGGACGATGCATTTGAACTCATGATTTTGAAGGCAGGATCTGAAGATGTTTAATCTCAAGAATGAGAGAGGAGAGCAATTTCCATCCCCAAAGAGACACAACATTGAAGACATCCCCAAGCTGTCCTCTATTGTCCTGGAATTTAGGAAGAGTTGGAGTTACCGAAAAGCAGGTTCCAGTTGAATGTTAGGAGAAATGTCCTAGTAATACGAGCGATTTGTGGAGTTGGTTAAGTCAAGGAAGTAGTGGTTGCCTTCCTTTGGGCATTATAATTTGAATTCCTGTCCCGGGGCAAAGTTGGACCAAGACCTCACTGGCCCTTTTCAGCTCTGCAATCCTGTGAATTTCGACCGTTCCCCTTGGCCGCTATTTCTAAACCACTTTGAGAATTCCAGCGCATGGAATATGAAACTCAAACCACACGAAGCAGTAGATTTTTTAGATCACAATTGATTGATGACCTCTTTCAGCCTGGGCTGCAATCGCCTTCATTTGCCATGCGCTGGGATGAGAACTCCCTCTCATTTCTCACCCGTTCTCATGCCGGAGGATCTCGCCTGAGCTCATCAGGAGTGGAAATGCTTGCAAAGTTCTCAGCGAACAAACGCAAGGCCTGTTAGTCCAAAGTTAAGCCCGGCGTGATTCATGTGGCTTGCATTCAGGAAAGTATGACTCGGTGGTGACTTCAATTTCTGGTGCTTGCTTCTCCTGAGGAAGCTCTAGACTTTGCCTTGGACCATCATCCCACAGCAGCTGAGGCCTGCAGTGCCAATCAGCTGTGAGGATAAAGAGAAAAGTGCAGGGGCAGGTAGGAGGACTGATCCTACACATTTCTCTTCTTTAGCCTCTCAGCTGATCATTGGAGGCTTTTTTTACTACCAGTTAGGCTGAACCGGTGCGAACCGGTAGGATGCCACCACTGATCCAGACCTACTGTGAGAGATCCTTCCAAGTCAGAATCCTGTAGACCTTAAATCTGATGTCAGGCAAGGTCTCCCCACTTCTTTCCTCTCTTTAAAAAAACACCTTTCTCTTCTATTCAGCGTGAACACAAACAACTTGTCTATCCGATGTTTTGTCGTATGGAACAAGCCGCTCAAATAAGAGCCTCAGGTTATATTCTGCCAGAAAATTACTATTTACCACCATAGCTCAAGTCCAGAAGCGCCAAAGTTAGCTGGGACGACGTCTCAGATGAAATATTTTTTTTGGTTTCTTTTCTTGTTGCGCCATCTTCCCCTGTTTTTAAAAAGCCCGTGTTTGTACAGGCAGCAAATCGCCCTTCTGCGGTCCAATTTTAATGTTTTTAAGCTTTAAAATGTCGGGTGGCAGATAATAAATGAGCTGGCTTTCGGCTGAGTAAATATTTTCCGTATTGGAAACTTAATCTGCCCTCTTAATCAGTGGAAGAATTTGGCTTTCTGTTCTTCTGAGTGGCAGAGATTGTGCCCGTTAAAAACAATTCTTGCAAGGAAATCCGTGGTTAAGTTTCGAAGAGGTTGGCTCCAGCCTGATGATTTAGCTCTTCTAAAAAATCTGTTCTGGCTCTTGGTTTTATCTAATACTTTTTTTTTTTTTTATTACAGACCAACCACAGTATAATAAGTGACTTCAACGTCACTTACTATACTGTAGTTGGGCTGTTAATAAAAAGGCACCACTTCTCAGATGTGCGCTAGAGATAATCCTCGACTTACGACCACAATTTTTTTCTGTTGCTAAGCAAGACAGTCGTTCAGTTAATTTTGCCCCATTTTGCGACCTTTCTTGCCACCATTGTTAAATGAATCATTGCAGTAACACGGTTGTTGAGCGAATTTGGCTTCCTCGTTCACTTTGTGTCAGGATTCCATCAGTTACCCCCCATTTAAATCATGAGCCTTGAACCAAACTTCCAAAACTTAAAGAGGATTGATTGGGAGTTAACACGTCTGGCCTGGGTGCAGCCGACTCTGAGACACATCATTCATTGTCACCCTTGACCCTGGTTTTGACTATAACTCGGTTTGCACGGGAAATCTGCCTGAAAAATCAAGTTCTGATCGTCCCAATCTTCCCTTCCAGGAAGGAAGCAGCTCTTCGAGAATTCACATTAGCAGCGTTTCATTTTCCCCGAATAAATTTGGAAGCTTGCATCTATTTATCGCTATGGCAAAGGCTTCGCACCTTCCATCCTTTTTGTTGTTGTTGTTCTTGTTGTTCTATTACTGCCTTGGTGGGTTGTTGTTTTTTGGTTTTTTCCCCTCTCTGCCGCTTTGCCGCTCTTCGATTTGGAGATGATTAACTTCTTGTTTTCCTGCATTCCTTTTTCTGATTGCTTCAGAATCTCCCGGAGAAGAATACAGAACCCCCTCTGATGCTCCTATCAATCCGTTTATCGGAGAATGCAGAATATTTCTGCATGCATTATTGGATTCTAGATTAGATAGCTTTAAAAACTCTCTCTCTCTCTCTCTCTCTCTCTCTCTCTCTCTCTCTCACACACACACACACACACACAAACACACACACACACACAGACACACACATGTGGGGACAACGGATGGCATTCTGACAACCCTTTCTTTGGGAGATTTAGAGCTTGATCTCTGTTGTGTCAGTTGTGGTCAAAACCACAAGTATGAAAAACATTCCATGCAGTTCCGAGCCCGAGCCAGGGAACTGTTAGAAGGAAGTCTTCAAAGGAAGGCCTACCCTTTCTCTATGGTCCCAGGAACATTTGCTGCAGCAAACGAGATGTTTGGGTAGCGAGGAGGATCTTCTAAAATTCAGAGAGGGGGCACAACATTGGGATGTGGGAGGTGGGTGCAGAGTTCATGGCCTTGCAAAGCTCAGGGCCTGCGAGGGCTGAGGCGGTGATGAGATTTGGAGGAGCTCCACCATCTACTCAGACCAATGACTTCTTTTGGGGTGGAATGATTTTTTTCCCCTCTCCGTTTTTAAAACCACGTTAAACCTATTTTAAGCCTACATTGCGGCTTCTATGGGTTTCCTCCCTTGAAATGGTAGGGAACCAGAAATCATTGGTGCCTCTGAGAAGAGTTCTTGGCTTCGGTCCAAAGGTGCTGTTTTAAAGAGGGAACTTGACTTTTTTTTTCCCTTCGAAGACCTTTCGCTTCTCATCCAAGAAGCTTCTTCAGCTCTGAATGCATGAGCTGAGGAAGCTTCTGGGACGAGAAGCGAAACGTCTTCAAAGAAAAACAAAACACAGCAAAATAAAACAGAAAGTCCAGTTGCCTCTTGAAAAAGCACCTTTGAGAGACACCCAGGACCTGGAGGTCTAAGAATCTCCATAGATATTCTTGGCTTTGGGGACAGCAAACAATCTCACACACCCCCAAGTTGTCCTCCCTGGCTTGGCAAGATCCCAAAAGGGAAGCGCCGTTGACATTTTGGAGCTGCTTTCTAGCTGCACAGTTGCTGGAGAAATTGTATAAGCGCGATTAGTTTCTTTGTTAAAACAAGGGTCTTCAAACTTGGCAAGTTTAAGGCTTGTGGACCAACTCCCAGAATACCTGAGCTAATATTACTGGAGGAGGAATTCTGGGAGTTGAAGTCTTAGCTGTCAAGTTTGAAGACCACTGTTGTAAAACCTTAAGCACTTATTATATGGTCCGTTGTCTCCCTAACCAGCAACACTGGGGTTATGAATTGTCCTGGGATGTCATGAAAATTCTTGTTGCTGTTGAACATTGTTGCTTGCATTCTCTCAGAGTTAGGTCAGAAGCCAGTCGTATTGCTCGTGGCAGTTTCTTTAATCTCCTAAACAAGAGGCAACCTTGCACGCAAAGCCAGATGCTTCTTCTCTGTCATTCCCTCTGGGACGAGGTAAACATGGGTTTTAAGTGCCCCTGGAAGGTTGACCTTCAAACCGAGGCAGGGTTTTGCCTCCTCTTCAAATGTTGCTTTTAGTCGAGGTCAGGAAAAATGGCTTAGAGGTGAAATGAGGGCATTTTCTGAATGTGTGTGGAAGGGAAGGAAGATGGGGACTTACTGGCCCCACTTGTGACTTTCCCACGTAATGAGTGAATGCAAAACTCCAGAGCCAGGAGGAAACTGAGAAAACACAAAGCCAGCTGTTTTTGCTCTGTATAACAAGGTAAACAATTTACAAGGGTTTTTTACAAAATGCACAGCTTATTTAGAAGATGGGAACCCTTTCCAACTTCTCGGAGACTACAGAAGTTCTTACTTAGCTAGCATCTGTCTCTACTTGGGCAACAGAAGAAGAGTGAAGTTATTGCACCGAGAAACATCTGGATGTGCTGCCTGTTTCTGGTTGGTTCTGATGTTGGGTTGGAGGAAAGCTTACATCCAGCGAGTAGCCCCTTTTGTGGATAGACTGAGACAGGAAGGCGCTGTAGACAACAAGGAGCTAAGCGAGAAGCTTAGTGGGATTAGGAGATTGTGTTGAGGACGTCCACGTGGAGGCTGGACTAGAACTTTTCTGGCACAGAAAACTCAAGGCAGAAGGAAGGCTTCCCAAGACTTTGTATTAAGACATTCAGATGAGATTCACAAGACCAGCCTTACTATTAGTCAAGCTGAGTTAGATGCTTCAGATGACAGACTACTGATTAATGCTACAAGAGTGTGATTGTTAATAGTTGTAGGTAGAAAGGTGCTGTCTTGAAACCAGACTGAAATTTCATTCTGCCCATTTGGTGGGAACATCTCAAGAACATAAGTTGGGAGCTCTCCTCTTTTGGAGGTTGGGGAGACAGGGGCAAGACAAGTGGCCTTCTCTATGGTATAACCCCATATTCTGGACTCCATACTCTTAATACATGGAGTATTATAAGTAATTACACTTAATACACATACACTGAGCCACCGTGTTAAGGGATGGGGTGGCTCAGTGGCTAAGACACTGAGCTTGTTGATCAGAAAGATTGGCAGTTCAGCGGTTCGAATCCCTAGTGCCACGTAATGGAGTGAGCTCCCGTTACATGTCCAAGCTTCTGCCAACCAATATTTGCCAAAAACAACCAGTAGCGGAAATTTTGAATAGTTCAGAGAACTGGCAAATCCCACCTCTGACTGGCCCCGCCCCCATCTCTTCTCTGCCTCCCATTGAGTCCCGGCTGATCGGCTGGGTCTCCTTTGGTTGCCCTGCACAGGAGAACGGAGCTGGAAAGCAGGTTAGTGGGGTGGAAAGGGAATGGAGATTTTGCAGTATCCTTCCCCTGCCACACCTACCAAGCCACGCCACACCCCACCTACCAAAGCCACACCCACAGAACCGGAGTAATTTTTTTTGAATCCTACCACTGGTCAGAAAGTTGCAAAAAGTTATTGCATGACCTTGGCATGCTGCAACCGTCATTACTATGAGTCAGTTGCCAAGCATCTGAATTTTGATCACATGACCAGGGAGATGTTCCAAGGGTCATAAGGGTGAAGAACGATCATACGTCCCTTTTTTGAGCGCCATTGTAACTTTGAACGGTCACTAAATTGTCGTATCTCAAGGACTGCCTGCATCAGAAAAGGAAGGTGTCATGTTGTTCTTTGTCTCAGACAGTGCTGGGATCTCAGGCCAGTATTTGCATTTCTTTATTTATTTATTTTCATTTATTTATTTGATTTGCCAATTGTTTACAAGATAATAAGTATAAGTGTATACATAGTTGTGAATACATGAAATGGATACATATAAGAAAAATAAAAGAAGAATAAGAGAAACAATAGGACAGGGACGGTAGGCACGTTGGTGCGCTTATGCACGCCCCCTACAGACCTCTTAGGAAAGGGGTGAGGTCAATAGTAGACAGTCTAAGGTTAAAGTTTTTGGGGTTTGGGGAAGAAACTACAGAGTCGGGTAGAGTATTCCAGACATTGACCACTCTATTGCTGAAGTCGTATTTCCTGCAATCAAGTTTGGTGCGGTTTACTTTGAGTTTGTATCTATTGTGTGCTCTTGTGTTGTTATGGTTGAAGCTGAAGTATTCATTGACAGGTAGGACATTGCAATGTATGATTTTATATACCATGCTTAAATCAGACCGAAGACGGCGTAATTCAAGGTTTTCTAGTTCTAGAATTTCAAGTCTGGTGGCATAAGGTATTCTACAACGAGTAGAAGAGTGGAGAACTCTTCTTGTGAAATATTTCTGGACTTTCTCAATTGTGCTAATATCAGATACGTAATGAGGGTTCCAGACTGATGAACTGTATTCGAGTATTGGTCTAGCAAATGTTTTGTATGCTCTGGTTAGTAGTGTGATATTACCAGAGAAAAAGCTACGTAGGATTAGGTTAACAACTCTTAATGCCTTTTTGGCTATGTAGTTGCAGTGGGCTCTAGCACTTAGATCATTAGAGGTGAGTATTCCAAGGTCCTTTACAGAGCTTGGGTCAGACTTTTACAACAAAACAGGTCTTTTGGGGTCTCACACGGCTGTCATCCCTTTTCAAAATAGATTTTTTTTGCTTGATGGATCTGGAGGTACGATACAAAAAATGTAGAAATAATCTCTTTGTTACATTTCCAGAAGTTTAGGAGGGGAGCAGATGATGTTGTTTTTGGCAAATATTGAATCCAATGGAGCTTCAGTCTATGTGCCAAGTGAACTGAGATTTCTGGAAAAGGATGCCAGGTATGTGGGTTTTTTTTTGTTTTTTGTTTTGGCTGTTTGCTTCTGATTAATGAGCTTTGCAGTTGTGATTAGGGGATCTCAGAAGGAGATTTTAAGATTTAGCTTTTATTTATCCAAAGCTAAGTTGATACGAATCTGTCTTAAAATCTCATTCCAATCCACAAATTCAAGGCATTTGGAGAATGGGTTCAATCTGATTTTCAGTTAAGACCACTGAATTATACCGATATGACTTTCCAAATGCAGGAAAAAATATAATACGTGCCTGCAGAATCTTCTAAATCCCCTAAATTGAGCTGAATCATTCAGATGTATGATGACCCAAAGGGGCATGGCACAAAAGCAACAAAGTCACAAAAGTAGGTGAAGTCCCTTTAATTCCTCCAACTTGGCCCCCAATGTCCAGTTACCATCGGCTGGAGAAAAAAAACTCTCACAAGAACAGTTTTTAAAGGGAAGAAATTCAGTCCGAACCCAAAATACATATAAATTATAAATAAATAACAACACAAACCACGCTGCAGCAATTAACGAGACAGAGCAGGATAAGGAATTTCAGAACACAAAAGATAACGAAACACACACACAGTTGGGAGGACGCCAGAACCCAGGTAAGACTTGACAAACAAAGATAATTCACGCTTTGCTTCCAGCAAGGTGCTTTTTAAAATCCTGTTTTCCCAGCTGCAGCTAATGAAGGGAATCAGGGCCCTTTTCTCCCCCTGTATCCCACGTAACTCACGTTGCTCTCTTCTCCGTTCCTCCCTGCGTGCCCTAGGATGAAGAGGGGATGGGCCTGGGTGTTCCTCTGAATTCCCTCTCCCTTGCTCTACCTCTCCCCTGCTCTGCCCAGCTTTGCCCTTCCCCAGTTTCCTCCACAGCCAACGGAACCACACTCCCACTCAAATCACTTTTGAAGGTAAACCGCATCATTGCATTGTCTTCTCTGAACATTAAGATTGTTTTTTTTTCCCCCAAGGCATTTGAGAAAAAAACTTTCTCAATCTTAAGAGTTTTCCAACTGTTCATCGCTACAACGTACAACACCATTCAAATCTACTTCAAGAGAACAGCTGAGTTTCAAAACATTTGAAAGTTTCATGTCAGCTAGATGAGGTGATGACAGGCCCATGAAAAAAAGGCCAGGAGATATTATGGTAGAACAATTCCAAGTAGTACTTTAGAGACTTCACCTGGAAGGAGGTATCGTGCATGGCGTGGTTTCCTTAATTTTTCTGGAACAAAAATCTACATGGGTCAGACCAGTCCTTGCATTAATAACCTTTGCAGGTCCGTAAAGCAAATAACACTGTAAAATTGGGATGTTTCCCTTGGCAACTGCTTTGCTTAATGACCAAATGGCCTGTCCCAATTGCGATCCTTAAATGATGCCTAATAACAGGGCTCTCCAAACTTGGCAACTTTTAAGACTTGTGGATTTCAACTCCCAGAATTCTCCAGCCGGCTTAGCTGTTGGGAGTTGAAGTCCGCAAGTCTTAAAAGTTGCCAAGTTTGGAGACCTCTGGTTCTATAAGAACGTGGAACATTGGAGGTGTTATCGTGAGCCTTTTTTGTGACCTTTTGTGATATTACAAAACCAAAACTTTTTTTTTTTAAAAAAAAGCTAAGTTTTTGAGGCTAGAATCAAGGCATTGCACTTACTTGTGAATATGCTTGGCTAAGCACACTGATTTTGCTTTTGTAGGTCTTCGGCTATTTCCCTGAAGGGTTTGTTTTTTTTTTTAAATTTTTTTGGGGGGAAAGTTGACCTAGAAAAATATTCAAATCAATCAGTTGGAACAGTTGCTCCACAACATCTCATCAACATTCCTGCGTGATACAATTTGATATGCTAAGCATAAACAGTTCAATGTAGGTTTTGCAGACAGCGCGAGAGAAGTTTGAAGTTAGTAAGAAAGTCAGCATTTTATATATTTCGGATCTTTCGATTCCCCCCCCCCTTGATTTCATTAACTTAGCAGAATTCTGGCGGAATGCTTAGATGTCCTGAAAAGTCTTCCCTGAAGTCAGAGCCAGAAAAAATTGTGGGGTGGAAAAGGAAGAAATACAAGCCTTTTTTTGTGTGTGCCCATAGAAAGAAACAATATCCTGGGCTGGCTTGGGAATTTTCTTTGCTGAACAAAGTCACAATCCATGGCTTTGGAACTTCTGCCGTAGTGAAGTTAATTAACTTTGGCTTAACTTTGCTTTGAATCAGATAACTCTGTTTATTAACTAGCTGCCCTCCATTCAATCTTGATTTAGTGAGCTTGGGATGATTTCAGACTTGCTGTGTCAGTGAAGATGGTCAACCCATAGTAAATTATTCAAAGGCTGCAGCTGCCATCGCATTTGCAAATTTTAAATTGACTGTGGATGACACCGCCACATGAACTAGTGGAACAAGTATTATTATCAGAATTATTAGGATCAAAATAATAAGAGTTGGAAGGGACCTTGGAGGTCTTCTAGTCCAGCCCCTTGCTCAAGCAGGAGAACCTAGACCATTTCAGACAAATGGTTGTCCAATCTCTTCTTAAAAACCTCCAGTGATGAAGCATCCACAACATCTGAAAGCAAGCCCTTCCACTGGTTAATTGTTCTCCAGGTTGCTTCTCTCCTTCATTAGTTTCCATCAGTTGCTTCTTGTCTTGCCTTCTGGTGCTTTGGAGAATAGCTTGACCCCTTCTTCTTGGTGGCAGCCCCCCCCCTCAAATACTGAAACATTGCTGTCATGTCATCCCTAGCTCTTCTTTTCACTAATTTGATTGCTTATTTGTATCCTGTGACTATCATTAAGTGTTGTACCTTATGATTCTTGACGAATGTATCTTTTCTTTTTATGTACACTGAGAGCATATGCACCAAGACAAATTCCTTGTGTGTCCAATCACACTTGGCCAATAAAGAATTCTATTTATCTATCTATCTATCTATCTATCTATCTATCTATCTATCTATCTAT
>NW_020716963.1:42668-54752 GCF_900518725.1 Notechis scutatus | reverse complement strand
CTTCCTTCCTTCCTTCCTTCCATCCATCCATCCTTCCCTCCCTCCCTTTCTTTCTCCTTCCTTCGTTACTTCCCTCCCTTCCTCCCTCCCTCCCTTCCTTCCTTCCTTCCTTCCTTCCTTCCTTCCTTCCTTCCTTCCTTCCTTCCTTCCTTCCTTCCTTCCTCTCTCACTCTCTCTCTCTTCCAGGATTTAAACTGTAAAGCTTTCCTTCCTTTCATTTGGAAATACCTGCTACCCATTAATATAATGTATCTGTCTGGCCTGTAAAAGACTGATTCCTAGTTTATGATCAGGATTTGCACCCCCTTTTTTCCTATCCTTGGAACATTTTTAATTTTGGAGCTAAACGCAGTCATTTCCCCCTTTACTTTAGCCTCAACACCAAAAAAGACATTGCATTTCAACAAAGTGAGCTGACCAGGAGCTGCTACAGGTCTCCCCTCTTCAACGGCGATGTTTCTGGAATTGCCAAATCCATTCTGATTCCCAATCCAGCTTTCTTGAGCTGTGGCTTGGTGGGTGTGACTTGGCTTGGTGGGCGTGATTTGGTGGGCGTGGCTTGGCGGGCATGGCAGCAGTGGTGGGATTCAAATTTTTTTACTACCGGTTCTGTGGGCGTGGCTTGGTGGGCGTGGTGTGGCTTGGTGGGTGTGACTTGGCTTGGTGGGCGTGATTTGGTGGGCGTGGCTTGGAGGGCATGGCAGCAGTGGTGGGATTCAATTTTTTTTTTTACTACCGGTTCTGTGGGCGTGGCTTGGGCATGGCATGGCTTGGTGGGTATGGCAGGGGAAGGATACTGTAAAATCTCCATTCCCTCTCCACTTCTGGGGGAAGGTTATCACTGGTTCTCCGAACTACTCAAAATTTCCGCTACCGGTTCTCCAGAACTGATCAGAACCTGCTGAATCTCACCTCTGGATAAAGGGCGGTTTTAGTAGATCCTTGAACATAAAGGCAACGGAGATAGATTAAATATGGCTAACACTTAGACTCTCTTGGCTGCGGCATTTCGGGGAACAAAAGGGATCAATATTTATTAGGGGCAGAGAGCACGGTTGTACACGAGGCACATTGATCAGCCTGTCAGCAGAATCCAGGACCACATATCTTCTTTGTGATTTGAAAGAGCATGGAGAGCCACAGGGAGGTGGGAGGGTAGAGTGACCTCAAGGAGGCAGACAGAAAGGGAAGGGAAGGGAAAATATGCCACTGCCTGGGCAGGTGCCCTGCAGCTGTTGCGTCTGGGGTGAAAGTCTAGCTTGCATCCACCCTTGGGAACCCTGGGGATGCAACATGCCTGTTTCCAAGCTCCACCAAAGAGAATTAGACTTGGCGTGTTTCTGAACATCTCCTCATGGTCTTCTACAGGAGAGGGAGCAGTGTGTCTTCTCCAGTGGAAGATCTCCAGATGAAAAAGCTCTGGTAGCAGATGATGTCCCGATGTTGTGGACCATCATAGCAGAGGTTCTCCATCATAGTAAATCTCCAGAGAGAAGAAGATCTCCGGAAGATTTCCAGAAGGAAAAGCTCTGATAACAGATGATATGTCCATCATGGTCTTCTACACAGGACAGGGAAGAGCATGTCTTCTCCAGTGGAAGATGTCCAAAAAAGCAAAGGTCTCTAGATAGCAGAAGATCTCCAGTGGATAATCATCTAGGCAACCTTTTCCACTGGAGATCCTCTGCTAGCTGGAGACCTTCGCTCTCTGGAGACTTATAAGGGCATTCAGCATAGGAACTGGAATCATCTATCAGGGCTTTTCCACTGGAGACCTGCTATCTGGAGAAGAACCCATCTCCCAAATCAGAGAGGTCTATGACTAGTCATTGCCTCCATTCATGCAAGATGCCAACGTTCTTCCCCAACCGTAGCTTATAACACCCCTCCCCCCAAAAAAACCCCACCTGCAGCCTTAAGTCCTCCTGATGGATTATCCTGCATGTGTGTTTAATGTATGTACGTTTAACTCCAGGCTAACATTAATCCTCTCTCCCGTACTTAGGTAGTGACAGTAGCAATCTCAGAAGCATAACACCGTAACTATTTGACAAACCAGCTTTCCTCAACCTGCTCATACGTCTTGGCGTTTCTGAGAATCGTAGTCTGGCTCTCAGAGGATGCCAGGTTGGGGGAAGCCGCTTGGCTCCCTCCATCCTTTGTCTCCTTTATCCAAAGGACAGCAAAATTATTAGCTCTGCCGTGTTCTCTTCCGAGGGTTATAAATTTTGAATTAGAACATAAAACTGGCCAGGCTGACTCGATCTGCGTTCCATCTAGTCATATCCCTGTGTCTCCAGCAGCCAGCCAGGGCCGGAAACGGCTGAGCAAAGGCGTCAAAAGTCCAATAATGCCCCCTAATTGTCAACTCTTATCCTTTGGGAGAGATTTCTGCTTTAACCCAGCTGGCTACTCACCGCAGCCCAATGGTGGAATCAATCGATAGCCTGTTATGACTTTCGGCATATTGAATGTCAGTGCAGATGCTACGGCTGTTCACATAAATGCCAGATCTTGTGAAGGTCACTCTTGCCTTGGGCTCTGGCCGTATCATCGGCTCTTTGCCGGCGTTCTCAGATGTCCTGTGTGAATCCCTCCCCCCTCTCCCTCCCCTTCCCCCAAGGCAGTCTCAAATTCATTCTTTTTTGTCCTGGTCCCCTGGATCTGAGAAGGCTGGGGATTCCTGAAGAGCTGGCATGCAGACAAATCAGCCATCAACAGGCACGTAGGGATAAACCGCTTTTACACACCATTTGAAAGGGGCAATCCAAAAGCTAAAAAGGAAACAAAAAGATCAAAACACCTCCCCGCCAGTGATCAAACCCCAGAGATACAGGGAACAATAGCAAGATTCATTTAGGGCCCTTGATGCTCTATGAACTTGGTTGTTTTGCTGCAGATGGTTCATTACTCAGCGAGGTAGCGGCATCCATGCTAGAAGGGAGTGGGTTTTGCTTTCTATTTATATACAAGTGGCTTGCCCTGTCAGGGCTGATGCAAATGGTCTTGGTAATTCCTTGATTGGGCTGTTGTTTCCTGTTTGATTGTTTGTCTCGGTTGGTAATACCTTAATTGGGGTATTGTTTACGGCTTGATTTTCAGTCTAGTGTTAACCTTGGTGTTAATCTCTGTTTATCCAAGTGTTGATTGCTGCCCAGGGGGGTGTTGTGGTCTTTGAGCTTTCTGATTTATCTCTTTTGAATGATATGCAGATGGGGGCCCGGTGGATGGCTGATTTGTCTGAGTGCCAGCCTTTCCAGAAATTCTCTAACGGTTTGGCATTTAGCTTGGTCTGGGATGCTCACACTTATCCAGTGAAAACTGTGGCAAAATCTATTCATGTGTTGTGCAACTAAGGAGTTTTCATCACATCTCCTGACTGTTAGTGTTTGCAAATGCGCTCTGCTAGTCTCTTACCTGTCTCTCCGACATGCTGACTGTCCCAATCCTCACATTTGCAAGAGTAAAGACCTCAGCCTCACAACCAGATTGTCATTCCCCTGTTGGAGTTAGAGTCCGAGGAGGAAGATGAACAGCTGACAGGGAGTGGGAGTGTGGCTCCGTTGGCTGTGGAGGAAACTGGGGAAGGGCAAAGTCCGGCTGGGCAGAGCAGGAAAGAGGTAGAACAAGGGAGAGGGAGTTCAGAGGAAAACCCAGGCCCACCCCCTCTTCATCCTTGGGCATGCAGGGAGGAATGGAGAAGGGAGCAACATGGGTTGCGTGGCTTACAAGGAGGAAAGGGCCCTGATTCCCTTCATTAGCTGCAGCTGGGAATGAAAGTTTAAAAGAGATGCATGCTGAGTGAGGCGTCTGCTGGGGAAAAAAAACGTGAGTTTATTTGTGTTGACTTTGGTTATCTGCGTTCCTGGCATCCTCCCCAGTGGGTTGAATTACTGCTGTTCCTTCACGTCTGGAATTCCTTCTCCTGCCCTGCCAGACTAATTACCTCATCTTGCCTTGATTGGACTTATAGTTACAGTTTTCGTTAACCACGTTTTGGACTTGATTGTCTGCAGCCCAAGGCTATTCCTGGGAGAGTTTTTCTCCAGCCCAGAAGGTAACCAGGACATTGGGGGCAAAGTTGGAGCTAATAAACGGACTCCGACTGATTATCTGACCGTGGTGCCTTTGTGCCACGCCCCTTTGGGTCATCACACAGATGCAGATTATTTAACATCATAATTTTTCCAGCTGCTACTGAGGGCTGCAGACACCCGGACTCTGAACAGCTCTCTAAATGAACCACTGTAAGTCAAGTCCTGCCTGGACGATGTAGGCAGGAAGACCCCCTCTGCTGCTTCGCCCACCGGCCATCCTCTCAAAGGAAAAGGGTTCTTCCACACTCCCCATGGCTCCGAGCAACAAGAAACTCCAGGTTGTGGGAGTGCAAATCCTTGCCCAGGTTTGACTGTCTTTGGAAATGAGAAATTCACAGGCGCCTTCCGATGCTTCTCTAATAATTGGATTGATTTATAACCGTACCGAAGGAGCAAAAGGTGGAAGCAACCAGCTTCACAATGCTGCAAGTTGCAAATTCACTTCCCCCGCTGTGTGAGTGCTGATATTAGCCCCTTTCTGAAACTCAGCGTAGCCCCTCCCTCCCCCTCCTCCCTCTCTCTGACAAGCTACAGTTTTCTCTCCTACTTAACATACAAGCTGAGCTCACCCATCACAGCCAAACCTAAGGCAGCTTATTTGATTTTGGGCTTAGTATTTTCGGCAAACGCCAACACTGAGGTTTCAAAAGGTGGCAGAAAGCTTAGCCCGATGTGAGAACCCAGCTTCTTGTGGCTTATCTAACAGCCCAAGGTTAAACCATGGCTTAGCACAATGCAAGCCGGGTCCACTGAAAGCAAGATTATGTCTCCCTTTAGCATTTTGAAGGATTCATGTATTTCTTAGATATTTGGAGCCCTATAACTGTAGTGGTAGTCCCTGGTTTGAAAGAAAAGTCAAGAAATTGAAGTGATGGGCAACTGAAATGCTTTTTCCCCACCACCACATTCAAATTGCAATTATGCTTTTTTTCCCCCCTTTCCTTTCTAGATGTAGATTTATGCAGATACAATTAATCAATGGCTTAATGAGCCAATCCTCCTGCAATTAATCAACTAAGTTTCTCTGGGCAATAGCTTTTGTTATGGCAAGATTTTTACTCCGCTAACAGGCCACAGAGAAAACTCATGTTGTGCCAGGTTTATGGGTTGAGGACTGCAAAATGGGTTAGACCAGGGATGTCCAACCCTGGCCACTAAGACCTGTGGACTTCAGTGCCCAGAATTCTCCAGCCAGACAGCATAGCTGGCCGGAGAATTCTGGGAGTTGGAGTCCACAGGTCTTAAAGTGGCCACAGTTGGGCGCTCCTGGGATAGATGCTCCTTAAAATGCAGATGAAACCAATTTCTCTTGTACAGCACCGCCTGGGACGAGGTAGGGTGGGTGGCAGAGAAGGTTTGGGGTGGAGAAAAGAATTCGCTTAGCTTCCTCCTTCAGCTCCAACTCGACAATCTGGCTCAGAGCAAGTCCCAGCCTGAGCTTTAGGGCGTGAGCCAGTTCTCACCAGACTTATGAAAGCTAGCCACGATCTAGCCTCTTACACAACATGATTCAGAGAGTCTAGGTGCCCCTGGCAGGGAGCATTCATCATCCCCTTAGTTGCTTAGGTGGCCAGAAGCATTTCCCGTTCCAGATGGGCCTCTGTTGATCTCAGCAGATCTGCCCAGATCAGCCTCGTTTAACTCGAGGGAGGCTGGTGTGCCCACTCTGCTAAACCGTAATGAACCTTAGGTTGGGTTTAGAAGATTCTGCAAACTCAGCTGTTGTGGTTTATGAACCGTGGATCTCTGGGTAAGGCTCGTGTGAACCCAACCGGTTCCTCTTGTCAGCAGATTTGTCAGAACGGATGACGTCAGGACGAGGGTCCTTCCTAAGATTGGATCTCAGCTTGACGAAAAAGACAGGCTCGGTCGAATGTGAAATCCCCACGCCCTCCCTCTCCCTTCGTCCTTAGACTCAGCTGTCTTTCGGGGTGCAAAAGAGCTCGCTCTGCCAAATGTTCCGGTTTGACTTGAGACACCAACTCGGTCTAGCAGTTGGAATGTGTGTAGCCTGTATCACTGCTTCTGTCAAGCTGACATTTATGTTGGAGTTACAGAGCACATCGCTCATACGAATTGTAAATAGGTAATTTAGAAGGGAGAAAACAGCGGAACGAAGGTAGCACCAGTATGACTCCGTTGCGTACAAATGCTTTCCAAGCTCTTGCGAATTTGGGGTTCTAGGTTGTAGAAAATGGGAAGCTTCAATTCGTAGTGAAGGCACGGTGCATTTTTCTCACCTTCTTCACACGAGCCGTGCTTTTCCAAGACACCGTGGGAGACAGGACGGAAACATAAACAAAAGCTGAAGAAGCTTCTTGAATGAGAAGTGAAAGAAGCTTCTTGAATGAGAAGCCCAGTTGTCTTTTGAAGAAAAAACACACACCTTTGGGACAATACAGATGTTCCATAATTCATACAATGCATTTGGATCATCTCCTGCTCTGATCTTCTCTAGAGTGACTCATCCTTTCCAGGCCTGGTTCTCTATCCTTGTTCCCCCAAACTGTAGAATAGCTGGATCATTCTTCTTGTATGCTGTTTCTGAAAAACCGATATTTTTCAACCTCTATCCATCTTGTGGAAACAATAAAGGGTGCATGGGTTCGTTTTGTTTAAAAAACAACAATTGTCCATCGAAGAAAATAACACAAATACTTGGAGGGTGTCCAAAGCTTCACTGTGTGTGTTGTCTCCGCAACCAGAAATATTTTCCTAGAATTCAAAGAGCAGATGATCTTTCCTTGATCAGCTAGAACTTCCCCTATAAATTAATTGACCTGGTTGCAGCATGTTTAATTATGTTCTCATGGCTCTGTTTTTTTCCTCATGGGCCCATTTGCATATGGGCGTGTGGGGTGTTGAGGGCATTGTTAGCTGCTTTGATCGTCTGGCCTGAATGGAAAAGCAGAATGTAAATTCAGAGAAATAACAGGGGGAAGTAATTAAAACCCTGCTGCTACTGCAACTCAGCCCCAGGCAAGGAAGAATGGATGAGAGAATGAAAACGCTGACACAGGGAACACAAGAATGACGTGTAACTGGACAAGCGATGGTAGAACCAGCTTGTCTTTCTGGTGTGTTTCCCACTTCTGGAGTGATGTTTGTTAAGAAACATGGCTGAACCTTATTCATGCCTGCAATTGCATGGGGGTTGTGATGTCACATAATGATTGGAGTATTGGTGCAATGGTGACATCACATGTTATGCTGTTATGGCTTCTACTAGATGTCTACAGCCTACAGGTATTCCATGACATATAACTGTTCTCTAAATGACCATTCAAAGTTCTGATAGATCTACCTAGGGGGATGTACAACCAGGGTTTGAAGTTCTGATGGTCTCCCCCACCATCACAATTCATACAATCACGTGGCTGCATCCTACCGAATCTCATTATTTCAGCTCCTCCTCAAGAAAACGTGGTAAGATAAAAACTTAGGTCAATAAATCAAGGCAGCCTTGGCCCACCAGTGAAGTTCTCCCTCCCTGTTTGGCCACTGCAAAATCATGCAGCTGCCAGGTCGATGTGCCAAGGTGTATCTCATGTCAGCGTCCTTCTGGACCAAGTCGCTGCGGCCTCCTTGTTTCATTTCTCCAAAGTCCCTCATTTTGAGTTCTTCCAACAGAGAACCGGAAAGAAGGAGATGACGTCTTCTTCTTCCAATGAAGCTTCTTGGATGAGGAGTGAAACATCATCATCATCATCTTCTTCCCCATGGAAAAAGCCCAGCTGCCTTTTGAAAAAGCAACTTTGAGACAACTATGGCCTGGATGACTGAGAATCTCTAGGGACAAGGGTAGGAAGAAGAATGACAAACCAACAATCCAGCAGCCTCTGGAAAAAGCCAACTTTTGGCTCATGGCTTCATTGTAGTTTTACAACAGAGAGAATGGAACAGCTATTAAAAAAGGCATGTCCCCCATCCACCCTATCCCAGGATATAGGGGTGTGACTCTCCCTCCAAGCATAACGTCAACAGGGATCCGGGATCCATTTCCAGAGTCTTTAATGTTTGCCTCGATGTCCTTCCTTCCACCAAAGGCTATTTGGCCGTGAGCAGAAGGGGGTCGTGTGAGTGACGCACAGGCTGCCTGTTTGCAGCTTCAGAGCACAGGAAGGAAGTGAGTCTCCTGTCTGTCGGTGCAAGTGACCTCTGGCATGGGTGTGAGCGCCTGTCACCATCAGCCTTATTGAGTTTGTAATCCTCCTTGGAGCATGGGAGAGGCAGAGTGGAATAATTTAAACCCACGCCCCGTGGAATCCCACCTGTTGAGAAAGCCAACACCACTGACAATACTGCTACCCTTCAAAAAGACCTCGACTATGTGTCAGAATAGTCAAACAAGTGGCAACTTCAAATCTCAACAAGTGTTCTGTCTTACATATTGGCAAAAAATAAATAAATCAGAAAATAAAATACAGGCTGAATAGTCAAGATCTTGCAGATCACTAAGTCAAGTGATCTAAGTGCTAGAGCCCACTGTAACACCATAGCCAAAAAGGCATTAAGAGTTGTTAACTAATCCTGGTAATATAGCACTACTAACTACTAGAGCATACATATCGGGCATGCGTGATAAGGACTGACTGGGTGGGGAAGGGAGGGGCAGGCGAGGAGGGGAGGGTGGGCGGAGAGGGGCAGGGCCAGTGAGGGGCACGATTTTCCAGTTCTCTGAACTGGGCAGAATCATAACAACCGGGTCTATAGAACCGGTCCGAACCGGTAGAATACCACTCCTGATGGTAAGGTTGGAGAACAATCTAGCCATTTGCCCTTCTCCAGAGGCACATCTGCAGGACGTCTCTCCAGAGACAACTTAGTGAAGGTCCTCCTTTGCTCAAGGTCCTCCTTTGCTCAATTAATGTCCTAGATAAGCAGAAAAGTTGACCTTGACTTCTTGCCAACAAGCTCATTTTCAGAGCTGTTCCTCCATCTTTTTCTTATCAATCCCCAGTTCCAGGACCAAGAGATAAAAAACGATAAGCTGTGGATCTTACCTCCCTTAGGAGGGAAGCAGTTCTGTCCTTCAGCAGTGAAAGCCAAGCGCAAACAGATGTTGACAATTTATTAGTAGGCCGTCATAAAAGGGGGACCGAACAAGCACATAGATCCCATTTGTCTCCGATGATTTATTTCCTTCGCATCTCCTGGTCTCCTGTGTTTGTCTTTTGAAATAATAGGGAAGGAGAAACTTTAAGATGTATCCCATTCTGATTGCAGGAATATTTTATGCTAATCATTAATGAGGTGATTTGCATACAGGGAGCCCATTTGCATAAAGCCATAAACTTGGCCATGGCTGCTGTAGATTTTTAAGGCATTAATGCCGTCACGATGACTGGCTTGGTGAATTGAATCTCGTGCTATTCGGTAGGAGGAGAGGGAGGCCAACGTGACCTGTTTTGAGTTCTCTGACCCCATAAAAGAAGCCATTGGTATCTGATGATCTATTTATTTTATTTTTATTTCTTTTATTTTGTCAAGCAATTATAAGATGACAGGTATAAGTATAAACATAGTTATGATTACATGAAATGGATACATAAAAGAAAAATAAAAGGAAACAACAGGACAGGGACGGTAGGCATGTTGGTGTGCTTATGCACGCCATATCTAGGTAGGTATCATTTTGTCAAGGTAAATCATCAGGGTTAAGCCAAGCAGAACTACTACATGTCATCTAATTAAGTGATGCCAGTCGGGCAAAATTAAAAGAATAATTCTTTTTTTCTCCAAAAAACTTTATTAAATATTAAAAAGATAAATCCGAAATATAAAATACAAAACATTTCATTAAAAAAAAACACGAAAAACACTATACACATTACACATTAATTAGATGGTGCTTATATATCAAATATTATTCTAATACTTATTTCATATATCTGTTTATTACTCATACTTTAACCTTTTTATACTGTTCTTTATTTATTTACTTGCTGGTTTCTGTTGTTTATCCATTTGTACCAGTTTTCCCAGACTGTATAATACTTTGAGTCTTCTTTTTCTTTTAATTTTAGAGTAAGTTTGTCCATTTCAGCGCAATCGTAGACTTTTTGGATTATTAAGCTCTTTGCTAGCATAAGATCTCCTTTCCAGCTAGTCTCGCTGCAGTAATCATATGCAAAATTAAATATTTTATTTCTTTTGTGTATTCACCTTTAAAAGGATAATTCTTGTGCAGAAAAGAGTATCAGACAGGACCTGGGACATGAGAGGTTCTTTGAAGATAGGTTCCAACACGAGCCCAAAAACTCACTTCATTTAGTGACTGTTCAAAGTTACTGTTTTCATACTTATAACCTTTGCAGCATCCCCATGATTGCGCGTTCAAAATTCACATTTATGATGATTGCAATGTCCCAGCAATCATGTGATCCCCTTTTACGACCTTCTGACAAGCAAAGTCCATGGGTGTTGCAGTTAGCCGGCAGCAGGTGCAGACAGCTGAGGAGAGCGAGGACTCAGATGAGGGGCCAGGACCATTAGGGAGTGGATTGCTGCCTTCAGAGATTGTAGGGGCTGGCAGCAGTGATGAGGAGGTTCCCGAGGAGCCTGTGCCAAGTGCACATATGCACAGGATTGCTCAGAGGAAAGAGCAGCTACAACAGCACGGGTGACTAGGGCTTCCGGTTTGAGCTTCTTCGGCGACAGACCGAAACCTCGTCTCTGCGAGGCTTTGATCCGTGCTCGCCACTGGAGCGCCCCGAGCCGGCTGTCTTGCTCAGCAGCATCCATTTGGGGGTCAACTGTGGTCATAGGTGGAGGACTACCTGTAAAACCTTTGGCCCTGGTGACCAGCTCAGATTGGATCCAGCACCTTGGATAGTTCCACAAGAGCTTTGAGGTTGGATGGATAGGCAAATGTTGTCTTAGCAGAAAGCAAACATTTCCACGGAACGAAGCCAAAGACTATAGCACGATGAGGGTTATCACCTCTTGAATGCCGCACTGTTAAAATCTTAGTGTGTAATTTTACAAAAGCATTATCTAGTAACACTAAAAACCCTAGTAAGACCACGCCTGGTATTGTGCAACCAATTTTGGTTACCCTACTACAAAAAAAGATGTGGAGACTTGGAAAAAGTTCAGAGAAGAGCAACTAAGATGATCAAAGGGCTGGAGACGAAACCATATGAAGAATAGCTGCAGATTTTGGGTCTGGCTAGTCTAAAGAAAAGAAGAATTAGGGGTGACATGATAGCAGTGTTCCAAGATTTGAGGGGCTGCCACAAAGGACAGGGAGGGTCAAATTATTCTCCAAAGCACCGGAGGGCTGGACAAGAAACAATGGTTGGAAACTAATCAAGGAGAGAAGCAACCTGGAATTAAGGAGAAACTTCCTAACAGGGAGGACAATGAACCGGTGGAACAGCTTGCCACCAGAAGTCGTGGGTGCTCCATCACTGGAGGTTTTAAAGAAGAGACGGGATAGTCACTTATCTGAAATGGTATAGGTCGGTGGAATTCAAATTGTTTTTACCACTGGTTCTGTGAGCACGACTTGGTGGGCATGGCTTGGTGGGTGTGGCTTGGTGGGTGTGGCTTGGTGGGTGTGGCAGGGGAAGGATATACTGCAAAATCCCATTCCTTCCCCACCCCCACTAACCTGCTTTCCAGCTCCCTTCTCCTGTGCAGGGCAACAAAAGAAGACTCAGCCAATCAGCTGGGACTCAATGGGAGGCAGAGAAGAGGTGGGGGCGGGGCCAGTCAGAGGTGGGATTTGCTGGTTCTCTGAACTATTCAAAATTTCCGCTACTGGTTCTCCAGAACTGATCAGAACCGGCTGAGTTCTCCTGCTTGAACAGGGGGCTGGACTAGAAGACCTCCAAGGTACGTTCCAGCTCCTATTCTATTCTATTCTATTCTATTCTATTCTATTCTATTCTATTCTATTCTATTCTATTCTATTTTCTATTCTATTCTATTCTACTTTCTATTCTATTCTATTCTATTCTATTCTATTCTATTCTATTCTATT